>CM056810.1:101189040-101356540 GCA_029852735.1 Persea americana | reverse complement strand
GTTTATTGTGAACCCACGTTACATGATTTAAACCTGAAAAACAATGCCTTTACCCAAGCCGTAGAACTAGTGGAGCATTGTTCATCATCATGATATGTATGGGTGTGCAAGAAATGTGTGGGGGTGTCAGGATATGTGGTATGGCTATGACCAGTGAAATGAAACATGTTTTCATTCTCAATTCGTGAGTTCCATTGTTGATATTTTCATCGTTTAAAAAAAAAAAAGAAAAAAGAGTTTATGAAGTGATGGAGGAAATTGCTACAAACCATCCATGTTCATAAAGCCTCCTAATGTTCCAAGAAGGGGTGTATTTATAAGTGATAAATACAAAGGTGGAAGTTGTTGCGAAGGATCGTTCCCCTCCTACAAAACGAAAAGTGTTTCTTTTGAACGATCTCTTTTTCAATGCAAGAGTTTTACATGGTTTAAATGCTTTGAAGCTAAATTGAAGAAGCTGCCGAATGGAGTCATTGATTTTACATGTCTTATATGTTCGAGCTTGAGTTGATTCACCTTTGCTCTACTAGTTTCGATGGCTTTTGAGCTACATTCCCAAATATTTCCCACCTTGATCCTAAACCCCGTTACAACCCTTGAAAAGTCTTTATGATTCGTGATATGCATGTGATCCCAGTGGTGGAGAATGAGAAGATATGCAAGCCTATGGTAGATCATTTCCATTGAAATGAATTTGAGCGAAACACGTACCTTTCAAACATATGAGAGTCGAGTGTTTATTTCAGTGATGGTCTACAAATTTAATCTACTCATCTTCGAGTGAAATTGCTTACTAAGTAATTGTAAGATGTTTAAGAATGTTTATTCATGATATGTTATGAGTTTTGAAGAGCTTGGTTGTTCTTTGTTGATGGTGTCGCAACCTTGGTAATTTTTGAAAAAGTAATTTTGAGTTTTGCCGAGGACGAGCAAAAGTTAAGTGTGGGGGAATTTGATGAGAATGCAAAATGTAATATTTTTCTCCCTTAATGTTTAGTGCTTTATACTTATTTGATGCCTAAATGTACTCATTATTCTTGTATTTTTATTTAGGTGCAAATGGAGGCATTAAGTGCAAAACGAAGCTAATTGAGCGATTTTGGACGGTTTAGACATCGCTTCGTAATCTGGGCATAACTCTCTCATCCGAGCTCCAATTAAGATGATTCAAGATGCTATGGAACGCCAAGAAAAAGATCTACAACTTTCATGTTTTGAGTTTTGAGAGATACTAGTTGCATCAAGATCTGAGTTGCAAGAGAGGTGCTTGTACTTGATGCTAAATGGATGAAAAATCAAGCAAAATGGCATTATGGTAAATTTGAAGAAATCAGGAGTTCGTCGAAACATATCCAATATTGGGCTCATATTATGCAGAATGGAAAATGGTGTAACTTTAATTCTTGAGCTGAGTCCAACCGGAGCCAGGATGGAAAGATATAGGCGAATAAAGAATTTTCAATAACTTTAATTCCAAAACCAAAATTCTAAACCAAAAATTCCATCTATATCCCCACATGCATACACTCCTCTCTCACGTTTTCATCCTATCAGAACTCATTATTTCTCTCTTTCCTCTTTAACCACCCACGTATCACACTCCTAGTGGATCTCTCTCTCATTCCTAATAGTTCTCACAAAGACCTCTTTTCTCTACATAAACCCACCGATCTGAAGGCGAGAGGGGGGATCTCTGCACTGCACGTTCTCTGTCTTTCTGCATCTTCTTCTCCTCTCACGAATTCTCTCTCTCGTTCTCTTTCTTTTCTTCTTTTCTTTTTATTTTAATTTTGCAAGTTAGCATAGCCCTGCATGGCTAATTCTTTGTAATTGATCGAAGGAGACTGAAGCCTCGGAATAAATACTGTGAGATCTAATTTATTTTCATTGTTCAATTTATGCTTTGAATATGGATTATTCTTCTATGCTTAATTTGTTATCATGATTGTTTCGTTTAATTGCTAGGATGCATACTAGTATATTTTTCGTTGCAATCTAATGCTAAATTAGAAATCAAATCCGTAATTGTTTGATCTTTCTAATTTGCGAAGAAACTGATATTTAATAATTTACTGCGTCAGTGATTGTTAGATATTAGGAAGAACACTTGGCTAAATTAAATGCAACCGCGTGTGCTTGTGTTATTTGGGTTCATCGATCTCTCTAATTTTAATGCTATTACTAAATTAAATCTATAGTGCTTATCTTAGGTTGTTTAGTAATTAGGGTTAATTAGAGCGCGTGTTTTATAATTAACTAATTAAGGAGGTAGGAATTTAATTCCAACGATGAATATTCAAAGTGTTAATTGATTTATTTTTGCATCAATGATCAGTTCTGAATTTCCGATGGTGGATGTTAACTTTGACCAATGCTTGCTCATTTGATTGAATTCGTTACTTTATTCCTCTTATTTGCTTTTATTTATTTTTTTTCTTCCAGAATAGACAAAACCCCCTATCTTTGATCACATAGCATAAAATTTGGTTAAACACTTTCCGTGGGAACGATCCTTACTCGCAACATTGGTCGGTTCATGCTCTACTTTCCACCTTCCAACCAACATTATTAATAAGTAGGGTTTCAAAAGTCCCTTGGTACAATGCCCAAGCAATAGTATCAGGAATCAGGGTTCCTTTCCTTGGCCTCCACGTTCTTATGCCTGTTGGCCTCTCTTGATGCTAGAATGCACTTCCCATCTACACATTTCCCCAATGAAAATAACCCCTCATCACCTAGCCTAGTAAAACAAGAGGAGAAATCAACTGGGGAGGTTCGTTTTGGATAAGAGATCTCTTTCCTTCAGTAGATAAAAATTAAATTGGCTTCTCAAAGCTTCTAACCTTCTGTAAAGTATTCAACATAGCATCAGATGCTTTCTTACTTTTCCCTTCTCCTTTCGTGCTCAAAAACAGAAAAGAGATCATCAAATTGAAGGAAAATAAAGAACCCTTAAGAAGCTGGCAAATTAAAATCAACATAATCCATAAGAAATTGAATAAAAACCACCTAAAATTTTGTTCAAGATTGATGAAAGAAGAAGATTAAAAACCCTAATTAGACCCTAAACAAATGTAAACAAACAATATCTAATAGCAAAACAAAGCACATAAAAATAAAAATAAAATGCAAAACCCCAACACTATACAGCCTAAAGATGATTCAGCATATTCAATTAATAAGAAGTAGTCACATATACACTATATGAGGAAAAAAACTGATACAGGAAAGAAACAAAGAAAAGAAAAGGAGAGACATAGGAGAAGAAGAGAGAAAAAAGGGAAGAAGAAGAAGAAGTACCTTAGGGCTTAGAGAGGACACGGCTTCGGCGATGGATGGATCGAGCTCCGGCGGTGGATCGATGAGAGAGGGCAGAGCTTGAGAATGGTTTCGTTTTGTTAGATGACTCCAGGTCGTGGGCGCGACGTGGGTCGGCTTCTGCGTGTTCTTACCCAGCGCGATGCAACACATCGTCATCTGATCCAGCAGTGTTACAAAAAGAACTGCGGAGAGGATCTAAGTGACCGTATCTCTTCAGGGCTTAGCTGGTCTGGACCTTATTGTCAACCCCACAGAAACCCCCAGCAGGACGTTTAGCAGCAACGTTAAGGTATATCAATCTAGTCCAAATTCATAGTCTCATATATAAATAAATAAATATATATATCCAATTTTTTAACTTAAATCCTAAGCTATTGAAAGAACCCCTCTATCTAAATTCCAATACATATGGATGTCTTGTGTTATGTAGCTAACATAGAGCTGTTTCGCTTGGCCCGTTTGATAATTTTACTTGTCAAGTAAAGTTAAGTCAAGTAAAGTGAAGCATCAAATCAAAAGCACTTTAATTCAAAAGTCCCTCCTCCTTTTTAAAAAAAAATCAAAAAGCAACTACTTTTATTCACTAAAAGAAAAAAAAACTCCATTTCCCCATACAAAAAGTCAAAAATATCCCATCCTAAACAAATAAAAATAAAATACCATCATAACTCACTTATATTTTATTTCATCTTTTTCTTTCACTTCACTCCACTTTATTGTAAAGGTAAAATGCCAAACGGGCCTAGGAAACATAATGTGATGCAGCTATAGTTTGGCAAGCACTACAAGTGACCTCTTTTGATAATGCAGCTGTCACTGAAGTCATATGTTCTCGGACCCCATCACAACGATACAATATTCAACGAGCTTATCGTCCTAAATTCAGTTCTCAACTTTTACAGGAAATTAATTCTAGCAATGTCAGCTTCTACGGCCATCACAAAGAGGTCCTCTCTCTCTATATATATATATATAGGGAGGTGCTCCTATGAGAGGCACTCTCACCAACTTGGTGCCATCACAAAGAGGTCCTCTCTCTCTCTAGATATATATATAGGGAGGTGCTCCTATGAGAGGCACTCTCACCAACTTGGTGAGAGATGGATGAGGGCCCTCACTTCCATATCCACTCTCACCAACTTAAATGCAAAGATCCATCTCTCGCCAAGTTGGTAAGAGTGCCTCTCATAGGAGCACCTCCCATATATATATATATATATATAAATATATATATAGAGAGAGAGGCACTCTCACCAGCTATATGAGAGGGAGAGATCCTGGCCGTCCATCTTCTGTTTAGATCCAACGGTTGATCCAAAAAGTCAAAAAGAGAGGACTCAACATGGAGAGAGAAAAAAGCTCTTCATTTTTTAGAGATCCCGCCCAAACCCACAATCTGAGAGACGAAACCCTCTTGTCCCTCCTCTTCGTTCTTGAGAACTACTCCTCGCAGAAACCCGACGATGAAGCTGTCGCCCTCTCCACCTTCTTCTCCAGTCGAAAGCATCTCCACCCTCTTCTCCCTCCTCTCCGTTCTTGAGAACTGCTCCTCGCAGAAACCCGACGGCGAAGCTGCCACCCTCTTCTCCAATCGAAGGCATCTCCACCCTCTTCTCCAGTCAAAACCCACTTCGTTTTTTAGAGACATCCTGCCCAAAATTTCAACGAAGAGACCCACTCTAGACCCTGTTCTCCGTTTCTCAGAAACCATTTTTGGGGAAGCCCGACGACGACGCTGCCTTCCCCGATCAGGAAGACCAACGACGAAACCCTCTCCAAGCTCTTCTCTGTTTTTGAGAAATACTCTTCGGAGGACGCTGCCGTGCCCACACGAAGAAGAGAAGTCTCGATCGCAGTCTTTCCCGACGACGCTGCCGTGCCCACACAAAGATGAGAAGTCTCAATCGCAGTCTTTCCCGTCTTCTCTGCAAAGCTCGACGACGTATTGGGCGATGGACTATTCAACACCGACGACGGATTCACAGATTCGACTGTATCAGGTGAGTTTTATGCCGGACTTCAACAAATTTGATGTGGGATTCTTTTTTTTTTTTTTTTTTTTCCGATCATTGGTTTGATGTGGGTTTTCAAAAAGTGTTTTTCCATTTTTTTTCGGTCACTAGTTTGATGTAGGTTTTCAACTAATTTTTTTCCTTTTCATTTTTTTTTTTGGCATATAAATGTAGGTTCTGTTTATCTGATTTATTTCATCTTCCTCGAGTTGCTCTGCTGTTGAACGAGGCTATTTCTGCAACCATCTCAGGTATGGAATTTTTTTTTCATTTCTATTAATGCAGGTTGTAAATGTATTTGTATAGCTGCCGTGCTTTTTTTATGCCATGATGCATTTGTTTTGGAAGAATAGATGATGTTTGCAGAAAGTGTGTCAAACTGCTCGGGCTGCTCTGCTGTTTAAAATCACTGTTTCTGTAACCAAAACTGCAACCATCTCAGGTATGGATTTTTTTTTCCCATTTCTCTCTTTCAATTATGTGCATATAATTGATTGCTTCTCTCTTTCCAATCTGTGCATGATATATTTTGATTATAAAATAAACTCTATTGATCTATAGGTTAAAAGGGGCTAGACAAGATGTCATCATCCAATTCAAGGAACACTAAATGGGCTCCAAAATGCCCGTGTGGGAGTGGAGATATGAAGTTATTTACAAGTCACACAGAGACCAATCCAAACCGGAAGTTTTGGAGATGTCCATTTTGGAATGTAAGTGAGCTAAAAAATAAACTTTCATATTTGTTGTGATTATTGAAAAATTCAGTTTGTGATTAAAAAATGTTCATGTTGCTAAAAAAGTCTCATTTGATTGTAGGATGACAATGGATGTGATGCATTCTTCTAGAAAGATCAAGTCTCAAGGGAACATCCACCTAACTCAAGCCTTAAAAAGGGCAATGAAAACTTGACATCAACAATTGAAGGAATTAAAGATGCATTAGAGGCGCAAAACCAACTCATGTGTGCGCATATTGAGAGCGAAGATTTAAGGAATATGTATTTATGAAAAATACATCAAAGTTTTGCGGTTATATGTTGTGTATTGATGATCGTGTGTTGTATTTTAGTTTACATTACATATCAGTCCGGGTGTAAATGAATTTGTGTTGTATTAATTGGGCATAGCTGAGACCATCCAATGTTATATGCAACTTTCATGTTTTGCTGACCTATGCTTCTGAATGTTTTGTATGGAACCACGGGGTTTTGGGTTTGTTAAGTTTTGGTATGTTGAGGATGTAGAAGCTTGGCCTTTGCTTCAGTCAATCTCTGCAAATTTGCTTGGCCATGTAATTCTGATAGTAATGTTTTTGTGAGCAGACATTTTTTTTTAAACATATCTATGTTCAAACGTGATTGGCACTTCAAAACTAGCAAGTGAATGTGTTATTGGTTGTGGCAGTTGAGAGGTTACACAGGATGTGGCATGTTTTTGTGTGTCAGGTTGTGCCATGTTTGTAATGTGAATGATTATAACTACCTGATGGATGCCGGATGTTTGAACAAAACGGCATGTGGTTGAATCTGATCTTGCATGATAAAAGAGTTTTCTTTAGGTGCAACCACATGAAAAAGGCAGTTAACATCAATTGTCTGTATGGCTTTTTTGATGGGGTGTAACAGTTGTGAACTGCCAGGCTGCACACAAAATTCCAAAATTATAAGACAGTCAGACACCTGATACTGCCAGGCTGCACACAGTTGGAGAGTTGGCAGCTCTCTTCCCTGTTCAAGGTTAAAACAACAGCTCACAAAACCTGCTATGGAGTTGGCAGTGCAAAACCTGTCAACTACTTTATTCTTATTAAATTCCTTGTGGTCTGGAAGGCAAGTAATATTGCCCTAAAAAATGATTTAATCATTCCCAAAGCAATCTTATTTTATACATTATTGCCTATTTGCCGACCTCATTCACAATAAGATATATTTTCTATTGAATGCCCCGTGATGAGACATGACCATGAACGACCAAGATGACCCATAAGCATACTCTAATCTTAGATGTACAAGTAACCAAATAGTGTTCTGCTGATCATTGTAGAAAAAAACCAAAGCCAACCCATCACTGCTGGTGGTGTCCAAAATCCAAATCCACTCCAGTCATGGACAAGATAGAGGCTTTTTTGGTATCTTAGCCTCTGAGAAGATATAACTCACACGAGGTGATAAAAACTTGCATATGAAATCACGTATGCAAGGAGAGGGGAGACAAGGAGATTGAGTTGATGGCTCTTTGGGACAATGACCCAACCATACACAAGAATTTTACATTTATCCATCTAGAAAACATCAAAGACCTTAGATTTGGATGGCAACATCCATACTTCTGAGTGACTTTTTCTACCATATCACAAGCCATAACAAACACTTGGGCTCTTTTTAGTTACTAGTGGGGCCCCCTCCACACCAAGCTGTGTCCCTGCTAAATAGCCCTCAGAGAGCTTCCTGCTGCATGGGCATGGGAGCAACGAAACTGTATTAGAAGCAAAATACAAACAAAGGCGCGCGAATACAAATCCTCCATATCCATCTATATATGATTCATTCATTCATCCTATTCCTGAAACCAAACAGCAAAAACTGCCACTACATAAAAAAATTCCAAATGGTCCACCACATCATTCATAAAATTCAAGATTCATTCATTCATCCTATTTCTGAAACCAAACAATTCCATTCACTTTTATTGCCATATATATGATTCATTCATTCATCCTATTCTTGAAACCAAACAGCAAAAACTGCCACTACATAAAAAAATTCCAAATGGTCCACCACGTCATTCATAAAATTCAAGATTCATTCATTCATTCATCCTATTTCTGAAACCAAACAATTCCATTCACTTTTATTGCCATATATATGATTCATTCATTCATCCTATTCTTGAAACCAAACAATTCCATTCACTTTTATTGCCATATATATGATTCATTCATTCATCCTATTTTTGAAACCAAACAGCAAAAACTGCCACTACATCAAAAAATTCCAAATGGTCCACCACATCATTCATAAAATTCAAGATTCATTCATCCATCCTATTCCTGAAACCAAACAATTCCATTCACTTTGCTTCAGTCATTAGCATCGGCCTGAATTAAATTTGTTCTTCTTTCACACCAGCTGCAAAGACAAAAAAACCAAATAGAGAAAGTAAGAAAACTATATATATATTTGTTAAATGTAAAACAGTATTGTTAGAAAGATACGTAAGAAATCAAACTTAAACTTTTACCTAAAATGTAGCCTCATATTCATCATTGGAACTTGTATTGATAGAAGCATCATCTTGATCAAAGGAGCATGAATCATGTCCTGATGTACCTTGAGAATTCGCAGCGTCTTGAACAATGGCCCTAAGATGTAAAAATGCAATTCAAAAATAATGAATAGGAGCTTATAGTTTATAATGGCATTATTAAAATAGTGAATTCAAATGTAAGAGATTGCCTATTTAACAGCACAGGACAGTTGCGCCTGTCATGCGAAACACCACACTTGTTGCATCCTCGACATAGCCGGGCCTTTTTAAGTGCTTTTTCTTTGGAGGATTTAAGTCTCTTGGCACGTCCTTTTGTGCTAATATACTTAGGCTCAAGATACTGCTTTGCATCAACGGACTTATCCCCTTCTTTTTCACAAAAATTACCCCCCTTTTTATCTCCGGTCCCCACAGTTTCATTTATTGCACGGGATGTTCGTATAAGGTCCAATAAGACTTGTTTTGCATTTTCATATGCGTTTACAGACATAGATGATTCATCAACGACCATTGTCGCATAATATAATAAATCCCCGTGACGTGCAACCAACGAGTTATCAAATGAGATTATTCGCTCGAAGAGACTCATGTATACGTCGGACCCCTTTCTTGCTTGAATGGTCCATCTTCTTAAAATATATTGGTCCGGCAAAACAAATATCCTTTCTTGTTTAAGGATGCAGAGAATATGATTACATGGGATACCTTCAAAGTCAAACATTTGACACAAGCAATTTGCATGCTTCATATCTTTTATAAAAATGACCCTACAGACAATTTCTTTTTCACCTTTAAATGTGGAAACATCATAAATCCTTTCATTTTCTTCATCTGTTTGAGGTTGTATAATGCAAGTTGCCATTGACATGAATTGTTCTTGAAACTTGTAAAACTTTTTTCTTGTATATATTTCCGACATTTGTTTCTCCATTGGCCAATCAGTCTTCAAAATCGGCTTTCCATTTAGAGTGTCATGATCGGCTTTTGGCTCGTTTCTTCCTAACCGGGCAATGGCTCCTTCTAACCGCAAAACAAAATCACATAGATCATCCTTTACTGTATTTAACTGCTTAATGAAGGCATTTATACTTTCATTTCTTTGAGTCGAGATCATCCCCGCAAATAAAATACCGCGCAAAAATATTGGTACCCACAACTCACGGTTTTTGAACATTTCATTAAGCCACTTACTGTCAAGCACTTCATATTTTACCAAACACTTCTCCCAATTAGACACAAACTATTCCTTTGTTTCAGAGTTATATACAAAATCTTTTATTTTCCGAAGCAGATCTCCATTGTGGATTGCAACACCACCTAGCTTAACATTTAGCTTCTGCATTGTGTGCTAGACACAAAATCGATGGCATGTGATGGGAAGTACAAACCTAATTGCTTTTCTCATCGCAGGGTCCTGATCGGTTAAGATTGATTTAGGTGGGTCTCCGGGCATTGCTTCAAGCCAAGTCTTAAATAACTACACAAAAGTCTCAAATGTTTCATTTGAAAGTAGTCCACAACCAAATATTGTTGTTTGCCCATGGTGATTCACTCCTATGAATACACCAAAAACTAGGTCAAATTTGTTAGTTTTGTACGTCGTGTCAAATCCAACGACACCCCCAAACTCCCTATACGATGCTCGAAAGATATGCTCGGTCCAAAACACGTGTTTCACATGACCCTCGGAATCTGATTCTATTGAGAAAAGCAGTGATCGACTTATTTCTTTTAGCTGCTTGAAATGTTCATATAACCTCTGTCCATCTTTGCCCATGTTATTCATTTTTTTTGTCTCTATCATAATTTCGGACATCTTTTTCTGTGAAACCAACCAGATCAGGACGACCACCTGCTTAAGCTTCAAATATATCCATTTGACTACAGGTGCGTATATTTGTGGCACTGAATGAATCTATCAAGTTTCTCTTTGGTGCAAGCACATTACGGTGTGATCGTAACATATGAGTCTTCCGAGGAGAACTTAAAATATGGGAATGTTCCGCAACAAATTTGCAGACAACCCACTGCCCTAATTCATTTCTTCTTACCTGTAACTCAGCCCCACAATTCTCTCGAATGTCTGTAACATGCCTCTGTACAACATTCACAACACACATCTTTTGTACTTTTTCGCCTTCTTTGGAACACACAAATCTTTTCCAAACCACTTCGTTTTTACGTCTTGCATCAGAGCTTTTTTTAACACTAAACCCCGCAACTTTAGCATAAGTATTGTAGAGGTTGTAAGCCTCCTCTATGCTATCCACCAACATCCCTACTCTTGGTATAATTTCCTCTTCTACATCTGGAATAAATGATCTAACTGTTGAAGATGCACCTGATTCTTTCTAAACAATGTTCCAAATGCACACCAAAATGGAAAAGAAATACATCAAAAAATGTTTATTTCTTACATACTCATAGAAGCCAATTATTGAAAGAGATGACATCATTTAAATATTAGAAGCATATATTAAAGAGTAAATGAAAATATAAGAAACTAAACTTACTTGAGTTGCACTAGTAGATGAACTGTGCACATGTTGCGATGAATGGACAGGCATCTCAACTGAATGAGACGAGGAATCTGTGACACCAGTGAAGGGAAGTTGTTCTGTGGCTGGATGTTGCAAGCATTGCATTGAATGCATGATCGGCATTTGTTAAGAGAAATACATCATAGGCATTTGTTGCAACTGATGTGACGGATGCATGATGGGCATATGTTGTGAGAAATACATCACAGGCATTTGAATTGATTGAGGCAAGGACTCTGTTACAGCAATGTTAGCCAATTCCTTTTAAATGATGTTATCAATTAATAACAAAACATGGGAAATATTGCCTTCAATTTAGATGCACATAATTTTTAAAATGCAAACATAAGAAAATATTAAAAAAAAGATAAACTGAAAGTAACCAACATAAGCAAACCCCCCATTTCCAACCCATAACCTACCTTTGATCAACCAAAATGATGTGATCAATATCAATCATAAAATACCGCAAGTGCACGGGTGTCTAGATGATACAATGGCAAGAACGGGTCGAACCCATCAGGAGCTAATTAAAGAAACTTTTAGATTAAGAAAACTAATTAACTACAATCAAGGAAAGTTTTGAGTATTTAGATATAAAATCAAGCAACTAATTTAAAAAGATGAAAAACTACAAATTAATGAAAGTGATTAGAGCATAGGAATCCAATAAGCATCCGCAAATTATTTATCAAGTAATCCTAATTTGTTCTAAATTTTATTTCAAATCAAAGACAAATCAATGTTTTTAATTTGGAAAATCTAACTTTTAAAATCCCTTTTCAATCATAAAAATTCAAAACTCAAGACTTCCTTCATCTCATAAAAGAATAAAAATAATTTAAGAACTACCCATCAAAAGTAAGCATAAACCATCAAAAGATTTAAATTCTAAGCATGGCCTATCAAACATAAGCATGGATAGTCAAAAACCAATTTTTACTTTTAGAAATCAAAATTGGAGATTTGCCTAGGGCACGAAGACAAGCCTATTAATCATTAAGCACATAATCATGGAACACAATTAGAATTACTAAATAAATAAAAAGAAGTTACTTACCTTCATCCATAACTCTAATCAAGAAAATTAGCCCGCCATTGCAAAGAATGCTTCTTGATTTGTCATTAAAAATTGCATCTTTACAACTTCTCCTTCACAAAAATTCTCCTTCAAAATAAATTCTTGGACATGGCCCAAGGCTACCAAAATAGAATAAATAAATAAAATACTAATGGAAAACAAGAAAGGAAGAAAAAAAAGAAGGGAATTGGAGAGACGGCTGGATGTGAGATGCCTCCATCCCCTTTTGGGTTGGTTTTATAGATGTTGATGCCTTCTTTTTAGAAAAGAATCTCCTCTCTTTTAGGACTTGTTTCCTTATTTGGAGAGATTTTTTGCTTATGACTCAAGTTAGGCTTCATACTTGGAAAAAGAGATTTGCTACTAAATGTAGTCTCTTGAGCTCCAAGTCTTGCCAAATTGAACTCCTCAAACATCTCTCATGTTGCCAATTTAGAAAACTTTTTGCAATTCCCGCATAAAATTATAACAGCCAACTTTCTGAGGTCATATCTCCCTCAATATAGCTCTGATTTATGCAATCTTGGGCTCCACGGATATATACTCGAAAAGAGCTTTCCAACGGTAGGTAGATTGCATCAATCCAACACACAGTTTGAGAGTTATGGCCATTTCAATTTGCTGCCCCTGAAAAATCCAGGAATAATTATGCAATTAAGAAAACTTCTATGTTTGGTATGCAATGGAGTGTGTAGGACCCATGTTGGACGTCCAAGGCATGCTTGGACTCTTTCGTTGCTTGCTTATTTGATTCCCTTTCCATCTTTGAGATTTTCCAATCTTTCCAACTCCACTAAGATGTTAAGATATGTGGGCCCACCATGAAGCGTGTCCCGCCTTTGATCTCTCTCAAATTTCACCAATGCAGGTCTCACTCTTGATTTATCCTACAAAAATAAAATTAAATGATGTCAATAATAATCAATTGTGAGGAATCTAGATGGACTATGCAAGGGACCCTACATGCCTACTTAATGCGCCAAAAATACCTAACTTTTCAAAAATAGCACATGGCGTCAAAATTAGAAGGTATGCATTAGTGAAGCCAAAAGAACTAATTTTTGGGTGATGAATGAGATAAAAATCCCTAATTTTACAAAAGTCATTCAATGTAATGAATTTTGACCAAATTTGACTAAGATTCCAACTTTGATGCTCAAATGCATGAAAACATGGAATTAAGTGTAATTCTATGCAATTAACCTAATTAAGTCCACAAATGCATATGAAATGATGAATGAAAGCTATAATTTTGTAGACTTATCACAAAACCCTCTCACACAGACCTGCCCATGCCAATTTGACATCATTCTGAACCATTATTTACCGCAGATAAAAGTGGTCTCTCTCTAGCCAACCCGAAATCCAACCGTGATTTGGATATATCCAGGTAGGATCCACACAAACAAGGGCCTAATTTTCAAACAAGCAAATATGGGGATTCCACTACCCTGCAAAGACATGAGCCTAAGAATAGAAATTCCATCGAAAATGAAACATATTAGTCCGAGAATAACAAGAAAAAGCAGACTCTTAAACACTAATAAGTTCTTCTAATTTCAAGATCACCGTCTTGAAAACATCAACGAATCCATGTTTTCTGGTCATCTAAATTCATACTGCAGACTAACAAATTCTTTCTTTTCATTTAAATCTCACAGTTAATCATAAGTGCTAAAAATCCCTAGCAAGTAAAAAAGAACTCCGATAAACAGAACCTACATTTGTAGTCTACGTTGTGACAGAGCTGTAAAAAACCCCAATATCACGCTGTCCAAACAGAATATTCCAAAAATGCAAGGAGCTTTCATATAAGCTTGCAGAAAACCATAATAAAAAGGGATAAATTTTTTTGGAATCCCACATCAAATTTGTTGAAGACCGGCATAAAACTCACCTGATACAGTTGAATCTGTGAATCCGTCGTCGGCGTTGAATAGTCCATCGCCCAATACGTCGTCGAGCTTTGCAGAGAAGACGGAAAAGACTGCGATCGAGACTTCTCTTCTTCGTGTGGGCACGGCAGCGTCGTCGGGAAAGACTGCAATCGAGACTTCTCTTTTTCGTGTGGGCACGGCAGCGTCATCGTCGGGCTTCTCCGAAGAGTATTTCTCAAAAATAGATAAGAGCTTGGAGAGGGTTTCATCGTCGGTCTTCTTGATCGGGAAAGGCAGCGTCGTTGTCAAGCTTCCCCAAAAATGGTTTCTGAGAAACGGAGAAGAGGGTCTAGAGTGGGTCTCTTCGTTGAAATTTTGGGCAGGATGTCTCTAAAAAACGAAGTGGGTTTCGACTGGAGAAGAGGGTGGAGATGCTTTCGACTGGAGAAGAGGGTGGAGAGGGTGGCAGCTTCGTCGTCGGGTTTCTGCGAGGAGCAGTCCTCAAGAACCGAGAGGAGGGAGAAGAGGGTGGAGATGCTTTCGACTGGAGAAGAGGGTGGAGAGGGTGGCGGCTTCGTCGTCGAGTTTCTGCGAGGAGTAGTTCTCAAGAACGGAGAGGAGGGAGAAGAGGGTTTCGTCTCTCAGATTGTGGGTTTGGGCGGGATCTCTAAAAAACGAAGGTTTTTTTTTTCTCTCCATGTTGAGTCCTCTCTTTTTGACTTTTTGGATCAACCGTTGGATCTGAACAAAAGATGGACAGCCAGGATCTCTCCCTCTCATATAGCTGGTGAGAGTGCCTCTCACCAGCAGCTCCCTATAAATATATATATATATATATATATATATCATTTTTGGATTAGATACTTTATACTTGTGAGTTAGATAAAGTAACGACAGAGATGGGGTTGTGGCCTTGCAGCTATTGATTGCATGTTTAGACGACCAGGCACGAGATGAGGGAACGAATGTTGATCTGAAGATGGTAGAGGAGGATGCGAAACAGCTCTACCAAGATGGGGAGAAGATATGGGGAACAAATGATAGGACTTTCATGAAAGGAATTAGACCTCATTTGGTTGCCGTTGATGCTGCTTACCATAAGATGTGCCAAGAATCCTGCAAAGTACTTCGCTGAGGTTCCCTCCTTTCTGTTCTCGCCCAAATCCCTCTTTTCTTATTAATGATTTTAGGCATGTTTGTGTGCAACAGTTTTCACGAAATTTTATTTTTACAGTGATTCTCTTTTCTTTCTTTTTTTCCAAAAAATAAAAATTGAAGACTTCATTTCCACTTGGCATTGAAATTTGAAAATTTTCTCAGGTGCTGTACAATGCCATGAAAGGTGCAGGAACCTCGGACACAACACTTACAAGGACTGTGGTGACAAGTGCTGGCATTGATATGGAAGATGTAAAGAAAAAGTATGCCCAGGCATACAAGAAATCAGTGAAGGATGCCATACACAAGGATACGTCGGGTGACTACCGTACATTTCTCATCAGCCTCGTCGAGTAGCCCAAAGGGCCATGCTTGCGGTGGATTGGGAAAGGAAATTTGTCTAGTGTACGTGTGACTACAAAATCTGGAGTTTGGTTTCTAGTGTGTGGGAATGTCTAGTGTGTATTTGAAGGTAGTTTGAATGGTAACTAAAATGTACATGATGACGAGAGTGGTGTCTATGCTATAGTTCTGGACTCACCTGACTCGGTTGAGTCAACTCGGCCCAGAAGGCACTCTATCAAGTGAGTTTGACTGACTCTGTCAAAACTCAGTCTAACTTGCGTGTGCTGTCTGAGGGTTGTTGAATTCTAGAGCTATGGTCTACTATTATTTGTGCACAATGAAAGAAAAAGAAGTGGAAGTTCCACAAGTCAACCTGCATTGAGACCGGTTTTCTCTTTTGATTGGTTGGACAATGGCATGGGTGCAAATTTATGCCGTTCAAATTATTTTACCATCGGAATCATTCTATAAGTGTTTAGATATACATTAACAGCCATGTTTGTTTGCATAGAATATATGTATGGGAATTCATGGTCAAATGAGCTCCATGTAAGGATTATCAAAGAAATGAGCTTGGGGATCAATTTAGATGATTTAGATGCGGGCCTTCATTTTACTTGGATTTGAGTTACTAGGGTAATGATTGGGCATTCATTTTCCATCTTCCCTTGATTAAGTTGAGGGTTTAGAGTTTTGGGGGGTGTTAGTAATTTAGATGCGGGCCTTCGATTTTACTTGGATTGGAGTTACTAGGGTAAAAACCGGGCATTCATTTTCCATCTTCTCTTGATTAAAGTTTCCGCTATAAAGGGGAGGTTGTTTAATTTAATTTTTAGATATTCACCTTTGACTCTTCTTTTTTAACTATTTATATATATATATATAGAGAGAGAAATATGACCCTAGGAGTTACATGAAACAAACAAGCCCTAAAAGAAATTTGTCAAAAACATGAATATGATAAATAAATCATATGGTACAATTTTACAATTATTATATATATACACATAAGAGACTAATTTTAGTGTTCCAGTTTTACCACCCCTACAATTTGGACCAACCAATCAGTATAGCTTAATTCTATACTAGCACAATAACCCGTGCTAAGCACGAGTTTGTCTATACATTGGCAATTAAAGATCTATACATTAAAAAAATATATATATATATATAAAGAAAAATGAATTAATGATCATTGTAAAGATTCAAATTTTCCACCTAACTTTGATTTAGGAGAGCAATTTGTAGAAGCAAGAGAAAATCACAACAAACCGGTTAGGAATTGAAAGAAAAATGAATTAAGCAAAATCCTTCTCTCTTCATCAATGATCAAAAGAAAACACTATACCTTTGAAGAATAACTAACTTTAGACACCTAGCAAACATATTATATGCAAATCCACATTATACAGAAAAGGAGCATATGTAGGATGCAAACAATACCTAAAAGAAAACACATTATACAGAAAACTGAATTTTTAGAAAGAAAACACCATGACAATAGTAACCGATTCAAGAATATAAGAACATGAGTAGAAAAGGAGCAAATGTAGGATGCAAATCAAGAGAGTAAAAAAAAAAAAAAAAAAGAAGCATAAATGTATATAAGTTGGGTAGAAAGGGAGATAAAGGAAAATAGAAAAGTATAATGTAGTTTTAAATGGTTGCATGAAATAAGGGTGGTTACATAAGTGGGGAGTTATCATTAGTAAAGGAAAATAGAAAATCAAAATGTATTTTTAAGTGGTTGCATGAAATAAGGGTGGTTACATAAGTGGGGAGTCATCATTAGAAGTGGGGAGAGAATATGCAATGCTCAGTGAGTTAGAAGTAAAAATCACAACTGATGGTCAAAATTAAAGCCAAAACCCTTGGCTTTAATATATTATAATTGATTGGCTCAATTATACCTTAATTATATATTGATTGATATGATTATAACCACTGTGATAGCGAACCAAAACTGCTTTCATGATACATGACTTTATTTTTAACTTAATTACCAGTTGCCATATAACTTAATTAATGATTGCAAATCAAAACCGCTCCGAGGATAAAATTAAGTTCTGTGTGGAGTTGGCATACTTTTTATTTAGCAAGTAGTAAAGTAAAAGCGATGGTAAAGTTGTCCCAGCAGTATTGTCTACTCCAATAAGACTTGGTCTTATCGTAACCGGAAGGATTTCACATTTCATGTACAGCTTTCTTGAAGCTTTGAGTGGTGTGCATGTATTTATGAGAGTTTTAGTGAAACATAGGCCACTGTGGCATGTGTTGTTCATCTACTTATGCTGGTCTTAAGTCCAACGGGAGGGTTATATGTTTCGTTCGAAGATAAAAATGCTAGATAATGGTTAGAGATTAATTAGAATTAGATCATTACCGTCATTGCTTCTGATCAATAAGGTTTATTTCGAATTTGAGAAATCCTTTTGTGTTTCATTTGTATAAATTGAGGTCTTTTTTTCTAAATAAAACTTCAGTGACACATTAAAGGTACACATGGCCATGTATCTAGAGATGTCAAATGGGCCGGACGAACACGGCACGACACGACCCAACATGACAGTCAACGTGACGTGGAAAGGCCCGGCCCGGTCAACGGCATGGCCCGTCAGGCAACACGATAAGGCACGACACGTGATATTTAATATTTTTAGTGTAAATATAATAAAACATAGTCTTTTATTTTTTTTATTATCCAAAGAAATTGTAAAGATTTCAAAGGTAATCCTATTGAAGAATCTTCAATTATAATAGATCCAAATGGTTCTCTTCTCAATGGAGTAAGTCTAATTTGACTGAATCATTTAAATTTGTGCCACATACTCTTCTTTATGTATATCTTTTATTTATTTTTTAGTGTAAAACCTTTATTTTTCAGCTCAAAAGATAAGATCCAAACGAAGTTCATGGCATAATAGGCATAGAGGCATAGCATGGCCTAGCACAACTCAGGCACGGCCCTTGCCGTGCCGGGCCGTAAAGTCGTTGTGCCGTGCCGTGCCGTGCAGCGTTTGACATCTCTTCATTGGTATCGAGTGGAGGCCACTCCTCCACACTCCCCCTCCAGTGGAACCCGGTAGGCGTAGCATTGGCAATACGCATTTTTTTTCTAGCATCGAGTTGTTCTTATTGGGATTCAAAATACCGACTGGTTGGCCCTAATAACATATTAAAATTCCTTAATGTATTTATCGGTTTCATCTGATCTCATCGCTCTTTTCAAGTTGTATAATTGAAAGTTTCTATAAAAAAATAAATCATTCCAGATTAAATCCAGAGGGCCATTATCATCGACAGACAAAAAAAGAGTGGAATGTGACAGTGATGGACTCTAAAGATAGACTCAAGACTCTTAAACAACTAAGGTGATATGTGGGGTCTTGCCATGGCTCGCAAATTGGCCCATCAATTCAAAATGAACTTTTTTTTTTTGGTTATCCATCTTAGGGGGGTGGGATGGGACCAAACCTTATTGTAAGAAAAGTAGACATCGGATGAGATAAGATAGTTCTCGGATGAGAGAAGGTGGCTATCCAAGTATGGACCTTGGATGACTAGATAAGAACTGATGCCTCTTACCAATAGGGTAAGAGGCCGTTCTTTATCAAAAATTAACTTGATGTTATTGTTTGGGCTCTGAGAATCAAGATGAGATATATACAGATGTTTGTTGGGGGCCACCTGAAGATTTTGCATATTTTAGTTCTGGTCAGTAGCATGTCCATATTAATGATGCAGATAGTGGGGATTCATTTACCAAATATCTTTGGTGTATATGATTTAGGGATAAAGTAAATCGGGGATTGATAGTTTACACACACACCACTTGTCCTCCATCTCCTTTTGAAAGCCAAAAAAGGATGGATAAAGAAAGGATAAGAATAATTTTAAAATGAACTGAAAAGGCAGATAGAAATAGGGGTTTCACTGTCAATTCCCTTGAGCCGCCTCTGTCCAAAAGGCAAAAGGACAAAAGGGTGGAAAAGGAGATTCTCACTAAAGTTTAAAGTGACTCAGCACAGGACAGCAAGACTCGAACCCCAACCTAGTGTCTTTTGTGAGAACGTACGAAGGGTAAAATGGGAAATTCATAACACGTGAATCATGTAATAGGAGAGGGCTGCTAAATCCAGACTGATTTTTTCTTTCCACATTGTTTCTCTCTTCACCAGTTCTACTCTACTGTACTTGAGCAAAACTCTGAAAAATGTTTTTTCACTGGCCTATGTGAGGCTGGGCTAAGGGATATTTAGATATGGGCAACAGTTCAACTATTTGGGGACATTGGTTGATTGTTCGAATCCCCTCTGTTAAAAAAAAAAAAAAGAAAAAAAAATCAGCCACTTGGCAGAAAAAAAAAATCATATGTTGACTAAATTTAAAGTACTAATTATTTCTAACCATCTAATATAAGATAACAAAAATCGATACTAATCAAAATGACATATAAAGTCAATATCTATGGATGCTTAGTGTACAACCCATCTTTCTAACATAGAAAATCTCATGCAGTGATGAGAATAGTGGACCTAGACTCATTATTTGCACTCTGTTAAAAAGAAAGATGCCATAAATTAATAACTTCGGTTTGAAAGAGAGAAACAATGTGGGGAATTTTTTTTATCAAATCCATCTTGGTGCACTCATTATTCCCATCTTTTAAACTGTGATTTATTTGATTTTATTGAAATAACAAGGCAATTTTATTCCAAATGTGCCCTTACTCTTTTCCGCAAGAGGATTCTTGATGATAAGTTTGTGTAATGTCCATAGAAATGGAAGTTCCCATGCTTTTGTGTTTCTGCTGAATGGATCGCCTTCGTAATCGTAATCCCCCAATTAGAAATACATTTTAGCGGAATCATGGAAATTAAATGTGTTTTTTATTTTTTTTTCTTGCATTAAGCATTCACACCAAAAGATATGAAAGTTTCTTTGTGGAAAAATATCCCACTTTTCCTACTATTTTTATTGAGAAGCAGTTACAGAAAAGATCTATTATGATGTGGGCTTGTTATCACTATCACAGAAAATATAGTGAACCTCATTCAACCAATAGGGAGGGTGGATTTATACCCAACACACTTATTTATTTCATTTGCGAAGATCATATTAACAATGACCACAAGAGTAGATTGTAATTGTGGAGATTCTCTCATAATTGTGATTTTCCTATTTTGTTAAAATATATATGCATTATAAGATTTTCTATATAACTCAATTCTTCAATGTCTTTTTCAAATTTTTATACTTGAGACCCACCTTTATCTAATCTAATTTGCTCACACCCACTAAGCTCTTTTAAATTTGAGCTGGTCCTAATTCCACATTGTTCCAAATATTATGTCTTAAGAAACTGTTTGGTTCAGGTGAGAAATGAACAAATCCGATGATTTCTCATTGCCAGTTGTACATAGATTTCTCGTTAAGGATTTATATAGTTAAGGATTTCACACACATATCAATGCACATGACTTAGAATAATTGGTTTAAATATGCAAATCCACAAAAGTGGTGATTTTCACATACCATGGGGCATGTGATATGTCAAATTGAGAATTTTAAAAAATGAGAGCTTATATAGGTCTAAATGTGACCTTTTTTTTTTTTTTGGAATTTTTTTTTTGTAACAAAATTGAATGGCTACAGTAATTAAGCTTTCCATACATAAAATTGATGGGTACTTAGGATAATTTGGAAGGAGCATTTTCTAAAAAACACAACAAAACGAAAGGGAGGGCATCCTTTTATGCAATCACACATAAAGCAGATACAGACGCCATATATGCCTTGAAAGGTAGATGGCGACAGATATTTGTACATAGTGAGTAGTCAGTGAAATTGCATCCATACAATGACAAGCACTGAAGGTGGGCGGTACAAAGAAAGGGACAGGTCAAGTTGTATGACTCATTTACTCTCCGCAGGACAATTCGTTCGTGCATTGTTTGTTTAATGCAGTGCTTTAATTTATGAGACACCCACTGCATGGCATGACCCACATGTACCATCACTAGACAGTGGCTGCTCCTTCTTCATTGCATCCGTTTTCTCCTGTTTTTATGACATCTATAAAAAAAGGCAAATGCAATCAATCCTCCGAGTCATGCCCAAGTCTATCCCTTTATGTTATCTATTGTTATTATAATTATAATTCTTGTTTCTTTAAGGTTTGTGTTTTTTTTTGGTAGAACTTTTACGGTTTGTGTTATTTTGTTACTATAAGCCACAAAGCATCTACTTTGCAGGAGTACCACACATAATGTGGGTGCAGGTTAAGGAGAATCGTAGATCATAACCATGATGGCACCCCCACGCTGCAGATTTTTTTAGTAAATCTCAATCTTCAATTTCACTTTGATGCAAATTTAATTTGCTTTTACTACGGAAAATTTAACAGCTTAAGGACTAAAAAACAGTTACCTTTTGCGGCTGGCAGGATGACCTTTAGCGGTGGTTTTTTCTGCCACTAAAGGTCCTATTTTGTAGCGGTTTTTATTTTACATTGATCTTCCCACTATTTAATCTTAGACCGTCGTAATGAGGCAATAGTGGTACTTTTGCAATGGAAAAAAAATCCTACCATAAAAAGTAAGCATTAGTGGCAGAAAGAAACCACCACTAAATCAGTTTTTTTCCGCTACTAGATGTCTTTTTTTGTTTTTTAGAATTTGTTTGTGCAATGAAAGGACTCCGCACTTTGTGAATTTCAACTTTCACTAGAGAATGGAATTATGCATTCCTACCTCTCCCATAGAAAATTGAAGTTCACTTTGTTAATGAGAATCGGTTCATCTTTCTCTTTATTATAGAATCCTTTCATCAAACGATAGAATAGAAATTCAAAACAATTTTTCTCTTTATCGTAAAAGCCTCTCATCACACAAATGCACCCTAAAAAAGCATCGAACCAAAGTGTAGCCCACATCCTAGCAATACAAATCTCTCAACAACGCTCATCTGACAATGAACCAAAACAACTATCTCTTACTCTTTCTTGAGAATCGGTTCATCTTTCTCTTTATTATAGAATCCTTTCATCAAACGTTAGAATAGAAATTCAAAACAATTTTTCTCTTTATCGTAAAAGCCTCTCATCACACAAATACACCCTAAAAAAGCATCGAACCAAAGTGTAGCCCACATCCTAGCAAGACAAATCTCTCAACAACGCTCATCTGACAATGAACCAAAACAACTATCTCTTACTCTTTCTTGAGAATCGGTTCATCTCTCTCTTTATTATAGAATCCTTTCATCAAACGTTAGAATAGAAATTCAAAACAATTTTTCTCTTTATCGTAAAAGTCTCTCATCACACAAATGCACCCTAAAAAAGCATCAAACCAAAGTGTAGCCCACATCCTAGCAAGACAACCAAAGCAACTATTTCTTACTCTTTCTTTAGATTTTTTTGGCGGGTACATGCTTGTTAGATTTTTTTTAGTAGTATTGTAACTTGAAGAATCTAATTTGAAACGTTGGAATTACCATCCAGATCTTACCAACTTATACAGGCTTTGAATTTTGTACAAGCCCATGTTCTAGTGGTGGTAGATGTTTTTTTCCTACTATGTGGGCCTATTATAGGCATGTGTCAATAAGATTAAAGTGTCAACACCATTCAACAATCATGAGTGTTGCCGATGGGGGTAGATTTTAATGTTGCAACAAGTGAAACCTTTGGTTAAGGTTTTTTAGGTTTAAACCACAACTCTTCTTTTAAAGCAGCATTACATTTATCAATTTTTAAACTATGCTTAGAATACCAGTCTTTTGATGATGTTGTCAGAACAACAATTCATTTTTTTTTCCCAAAAAGAGCACCGTTTGATTTATGAGGATTTGACATATTAATCATCCTTAAACGTTACACCCTTAATTTTATGATTGAAATTAAACTAATGTCATCAAAGTCGTTTGACTTTGGTCCATTTTTTTTTTTTTTTTTTTTACTTTTTTGCCCTGAATCCCATGACCATGATGTCATGGGATCCAAAAGTAAAAAGTTAAAAATGCCTTACATTATAAAATCTAGAGTGTCTTCTTATCTAGTCCTGGATCTCATGATATCACAGGTTTTTTTTAACTTTTTACATTCAGATCCCATGATATCATGGGATTCGGGGTAAGAAAGTTTAAAAAAAAATTGTGGACCATAGACAAACGACTCTGATAACATTAGTTGATTTTCAGTTATGAAATTGGGGAAATATGATTTAAGGAGAATTAATATGTCAAATCCCCTTGATTTATAGGCACCCAAACTTCAGTAGACCGATTAGGCTACTATTAGGGTTGTTAAAATGTCACAGATCCGTTAGCACGATACGAACTCACATGATATTAATGGGTTCGGGTGGCCTCTTAATGGGTTTGTGTAGTTAATGGGTTTGACCTATTAACCTTTTAAATTAGCGGGTTGTTAATGAGTAAAACCGGTAACCCATTAACAACCCAATACAGCCTGCTAAATGATAAATGACATAAATTATAAAATGCATGAGAGATATTTTAGTAAGTTTGAAAAGGTTGAAGTGAAACCCTAAAACCCACGAATAAAAGATCAATTTCTAACTCCTTCACTCTTCTTTCATTAGCAAAAGAGTGTGTTTATTAATATGGTCCAAAATGGACAAAATTATTTAACAGGTTAACGGGTTGTGTCAAGTAACCCGTTAAAAAAATGGGTTGTGTTTATGTTTGATTTTTGGACCCATTTATTTAATGAGTATTGTACGGATTGAGGTGATTCTAACTCGAATTCATTAACCCTCAATCCGAATTCATTAACACGACATCGATTGAAAGCCCTAACTGCTAGAGGCTCACAAGCACAATTATTCACACAAAAACATTGTTTCTCCTAGACTCATCATTGTTGGCTGTCATCATTGTTGTCATCGCCAAAGCATTATTTTCTCATCGTTGTCTGTTATCTTGGTCGTCATCATCTTCATCACCATCAAAGCATTATTATCTGATAAATCATATAACCGTGATTTGGAAATCTAAAACTGATTGAGAATTGTATCAGCTGTAGATTGATCCATAACCAGTGCATACCGTAATGACACTAGATCAATTGCAATGGTTAAAAGTGAATCTATGGTCTAAACTCCATATGAGTTTCCTTACTTTTTTCCATGAAACCAAACATAACCAAATGAAATTCCCTTCACAAACACTTTCTCCACATCCGCATGGTTCCCGGAGTGTAGGTGACCTGTGAACACCTCGAGGGGCATTTGTTTTGCAAAAATCTCTGACAAGCACAAGGATAGGTCATTGGAAAGCAGAGAAAGAAGGAGATTAAGAAGAAGGAAAAGGACAAAAGGGTGGAAAGCAGAGGAAGGCCTGGTCGAGGGCAGAGGCCAATTAAATTGGCTCTGTACAGTAAAGGGCCCACACAACCTAATGTTTTATTGACAACCAACACAACGTAGGTAAGGGTAGAATTGTAAAATTACAACACGTGAGTCATGTGATATTAAGGTAGGCCGCAGCTCGAATTAAATTGTGAAAGTACTTTTCGCGATCCACATGAATCGTGACACAGAATTTAGATAAAATTTCACTGTAACTCAGAATTTATAGGGAGGAAGCCAACTAGTAAGGTAGTTGGCTAGAGATCTTTGTTGGTACAGAATGTGGGTCATGATTTGATTTGGACTCGGGCAACATTTCTGTTGTGATCTAGGACCTATGAATAGATCAATCACGCACAAGAGAACACAGAAATTTACGTGATTCAGCTTTTAGCCTACGTCTACGAGGCAGACAGGAGAATTCACAATGCAATCAGAAGAGGTTGTACGCCATGATTTGATTTGGACTCGACCAACATTTCTATTGTGATCTAGGGCCTACGAAGAGATCAATCACGCACAAAAGAACACAGAGATTTAAGTGGTTCAGCTTTTAACCTACGTCCATGGAAAAGACAGGAGAATTCACTATGCAATTAAAAGAGGTTGTACATCGTAGAGACCCTTAGTCTCTATTTATAATATCAGTCCCAAAACTCTGTTATACCCAAACACTACTTCTAATCACAGTAGACCTATGATAATAGACGTACTTCTAATCACAGTAGAACATGGGCAATGCAGGGGCCTGGTTTACCAGATTTATTACTTGAATTGAGCCATACAACCTAACAAATCTCCACCTTGCCGAACATTGAAGCTGATCCTCATGCACTAAACAGGTCTCACCGTCTCCACCTACCCCTTAGGACACTCAGGTACTGAGCACACCGATCAAGTTCAAGCAATGTTTGAACTTAAATTTAACTCATTCCTTCATGAATGCATCAAATTGCTTGTACCATTGTCTAGAAGCTTGCTTCGACCTGTACAATGATTTCTTCAAACTGCATACATGATTAGGAACCTTAAACTGCACTCTACCTATACTGGAAGCTCATTCATCTTCCTCGTAGAATTGCTTACATCCGATGGCCTAATTTTCCTCATCAAGAGACTCCATCTCTTCAGTTATAGTTGCTGCCCGTTGACTACTTTCTAGCCCTTCCTCTAATTCAAGAGACTCAATCGTCAATGTGTATACAACCATATCATCACGTCCACTGTTTGATGTCGACGCGTACATCGTCATATCCTCGAAATCGTATCTAACCGGCGGTTTCCTTTTTCTTTGTGGTCTACCAGTTTGCGGCATCTGCAGCTCTGTCTACTGCATTTGCTGCACAATCTGACAATCTCCTGTATCCCGGGAGGAGGCGGATGCACTCTCCTTCCTCACTAGGATGTTGGACTCCACCTGAACGGTGTCACTACTGCTACCTACTTTTGTCTTCTCCACCTGCTTTCTCGCTTCGAGTAAAGCATCATGATGGAATGTAACGTCCCTGTTGATGATAAATATGGGTGAATCTTGATTAGTACACTACAACCTATATCATTTCACCTCAGAAGCATATCCCACCAAGATGCACTTCACAACTCTTGGTTCTAACTTATCGGTTTTCACACAAGCATAAGCCGGACAACCGAAGATCCTCAAGTTTGAATAATCAACTGGATTACCTGACCACATTTCTTTCGATGTTTTGCAACCAATCTTTGTGTGTAGAGACCTATTTATCAAGTAGCATTCAACATTTGCTGCCTTAGCCCAAAAGTCTTTGGACAATCCTGCAGTAAACAACATACAACAAGCTCTTTGCAAGATCATTTTGTTCATCCTCTTTGCAACTCCATTCTGCTACGGAGTTTCTGTGGTGGTGTAATGCCGAACTATGCTATGATCCGTGCAATAGTTCTCAAACTCTATCGATCTGTACTCCTTACCATTACTTGTTCTCAACTTCTTCATCTTTCTGCCAGTCTGTTTCTCAACCATTTCCTTCCATCACTTGAATGTAACAAAGGTTTGATCCTTCGTCTTCGGAGTATAAACCCAGACTTTCCTTGAATAATCATTAATAAAAGTTAGCATAAACCGGGACCCTTAGAATAAACCTTAGAAGGCCCCCATACATCTGAATAAACATAATCAAGAATACCTTTTGTGCGATGAATACCTGTCTTGAAACTGAACTTTCAACGCTTCCCGAAGATGCATATTTCTCAGAAATCCAACTTGCTTGTCTTCGTGCCACATAGCAAATTCCAATTGCTCAATATTGTCAATCCCTTCTCACTCCTGTGACCTAGGCGCAAGTGCCATAAGCGCGTTAAGACAAATTCATGGGCATCTGAGGAAGACATTGCAGCTCCACCTGTAACAACATTTTTGGACAAAACATATAAGTTTCCAACTCTATTGCCTCTCGTAAGAACCAGAGCACCCTTCACAACTTTCATAACTCCACCTTCAGCTGAGAACTTACAACCGTTGGAGTCCAAGGCACCAAAAGAAACAAGATTCTTTTCAAGATCAGGAACATGCCGAACTTCTGCCAACGTTCTGACGATTCCATCATACATCTTAATTTTAATTGTTCCAATCCCAACTGTCTTACATGCAACACTATTGCCCATTAAGACACTACCACCGTTGATTCCTTTATAAGTGGTAAACCAAACCCTATTGGGACACATGTGGCAGGAACAACCCGAATCAAGAATCCATTCATCCTTAGGACGAATTTCATTTTCAATCACAAAAAGTGCATTGTCGGAATCATAATCTGATCTTACATTTGCAACACTGACTGAATCATCATCAGATGATGAATCTTCTATTATTTTTTCCCTTTCCTCTGCCTTTCGGGTTAGTTTTTCCTGATGTGCCCTTTCTTATGGCAATAGTAACATTCAATGTTTTTCCTGTTGGATCTATATTTGCCCTTATTACTGAAGTCTTTTGTTCTTCCTCGTACTACCAAACTCTCACCCGGACTATCATTGTCAGCAGCAACCTTTTTCTTCAACTCTTTCGAGTTCAAGGCTGCCTTTACATCCTATTTTGAAAGTGTATCTCTACCATATATCATAGTATCAACAAAATGCTCATATGAGGGTGGTAACGAGTACAGCAACATAGTAGCTTGGTCCTCATCATCAATTTCAACATTGATATTTTCCAGATCCATAATAGCTTTTGTGAAAGAGTCAAGGTGAGTTGAAACAATCGTACCTTCCTGCATTTATAACGTGAGCAACCGCTTCTTCAGATACAAGCAATTCGTGAGAGACTTTGTGATGTACAAGTTCTCCAACTTCTGCTATATGCCAGCAGCAGTTTTCTCTTGAGCAACCTTTCGCAGTACACCATCGCTCAGCAATAGCATAATATGACCGTACGCATTTTCTAGCCACTCATCCTTCTCATCAGCTGAAAGTTTTTCCGGTAAAGCATTCTTTCTTTTCAAAGCTTTCTGCAACCCATTTTAAACTAGCAAAGCATGCATCTTCAAACGCTAAAGGCCGAAGTGGTCGTTTCCATTAAATTTCTCAATTTCAAACTTCATAGCCATTCAACAAATCTTTCACTGTGCCTGAGTAGATCTAGTTACCGCGAGCACGCTGGAAGAAACGGATCTGAGATTTGACTCCGGATGGCTAAGATATCACATAAATAAGTTTCTGCGCTCCAATCAGTCAATCTCCTTCGTTGACCGTTGAACAACCAATCTTCTTCCACAACCGCGTAGATCTGCGATTCAAACGAATCTCAAATCAAACTACGAATCGTCAAGATATTGTGAAAACAATTTTCAGCCTTCGATTTGGTCAAATCTGTCTTTAACCTTACTGTCTGCTGACGTCACCTGCTTGCTTTGCTTGTGGGCTTCCACAAACGGGTCAGGCCTACTTGGACTAGACCTAACCAGGAAACAAACCCAAAAAGGAATTAGGTTTTCTTCCTCCTTTCTTGTTCTGTTTCAGCAACCAGAACCGACAAAACCCAACGACCCTCTTCCACGGCAACGGCGCAGCAACACTTCTTCTTCGGTGACGGGACTGATCAGGACCGGCGACGGGATGCGCAGCGCGGCGATGGCTCCGACGACGTCGTGTTGTCCTTGTCGGCGTGGTGGTGCCTAGCCGAAAACCCAAATCGCAATTCTTCTTTCTTGGCCACGGGACAGCGCCGCAGCAGCAACGACAATCCATCGTCTCCGGCGACACGCAGCGGCAGTGACTATGGAGGTGGCCACTGTTTCTGTTTTTGGTGACGAAACCAGAACACGGAGCTGGCGACAGCAAGAACGACGATCTTCCTCTTCCGTTTCTGGGTTTTGCAACCAGAACTCGAGGAACAGCTGTGCTGTCTTCTCCTCTAACGATGGCATGACGACAGAGCGAGGAAGCCTTCTCCAGCGACGGCTGCAAGTCTAGCAGCCCTCCAAAGATCAAACAATCTCCTTCTCTTCTCTGTGCACGGTTGCTGATCCGACCTGATCTCCCTCTCTCTGCGATTTGTGTGGCCCACCGATTAAACCGATCTGCAATTCCACCTGTTCTCCAATCTTTTACACAGAGACCGAACCCAGGCTGCAATCGAAGTGGCCCACCAATTCTCTTCTCCAATCAACCCTCTCAAATCCAATCCATCAGATTTCTTCCGATCATGCCAAATTGCTTTGATACCAATTTGTTGTGATCTAGGGCTTACGAAGAGATCAATCACGAAGAGAACACAGAGATTTACGTGGTTCGACTTTTAGCCTACGTCCACGGGGAAGACAGGAGAATTCACTATGCAATCAAAAGAGGTTGTACATCATAAAGACCCTTAGTCTCTATTTATAATATCAGCCTCGAAACCCTGTTATACCCAAACACTACTTCTAATCACAATAGGATATGAGCAATGCAGGGGACCAGTTTACCAGATTTATTACTTCAATTGAGCCATACAACCTAACAATTTTCATGCATGTAGGGAGTAAGTTGTCAGTTAAATTACATCCATACGTACAATGACATGCAGTGGCACAGAGAAGACAACTTATATTACTCAGATGACTATGATATACACCAAAATGATTGGGGATCATTTACACTCCGAGTCTGGATCCCCTTTATTACTCTCTCATACACTTCCATCAGTAGGATGTTGGGACTCCACTATGGGGCCCACATATTGATAATTTGTACTGTTAAAAAATGTCCACGTCATCCCATCCAATTGGAAGTCCTTAGATTTTATTGATAAAAGCTGTGCTTGTAGTAAGATAGAGCACATGATTAATTCATATGATTAATAATGCATAAAATTAATCTAATCATGTAATCAGTCCTGTGTTCAATTTTACATGGAGACCAGCTCATACTAAAATAAAAGTTTGAAGACCCATTAGGGATTACATTCATTTTTAACAGTTCTAATTATCAATAGGTGCGACTGATAAGTCCTTAAAAATGCAATATTTTCTTATCATTTTAGAGTAATTAAGGACTTAATCATCAAATCATGGACCATTTTAGTAAAAATATTATGAATTTATGTTTTGAGCATCAAAGTCTAAATTTGAGTCAAAATTCATCCAAAAATTGCATTTTCACATAAAATCATGAATTTCTCTATTTTTGACATTGAAAGTCACAAATTTCCCATAACTTTTTATTCACACATGAAATGATGAATTTTCTTTGTACCATTGATTTAATTGAAGAAAACTTGATAAAATGGTGACATTTTATGCATTTATTTGGTGTGAATTGGGCCCGCATTTTGCATAATTCCTTACCTATATGATTAGATTATTCTTTGATCTTTGCTTTTATTTTTGTAGGGAATTTCAGAAATCGGGGCCCACGGAAGAGAATTGATGAATCAAATGCACCATGGACCCACCTTCCTTTGGCATGGAGTCTAAGGTAGGGGCGGCCATGGTAGGGTCCGCTCTCATATGCAAGAAGAAAATCAGATTTAATCTCTTGAAGATAAGTTCCGAATTTGTGGGCCATGAGATGATAAGGTGTCATATCTACTCTCCAACAAATATTGCTTACATGTCAAGATGGATGGCTAAGATTCAATTCAAGCCAAACAAAGAAGAAGAGAAAAAATTGCAAAAGAAAGTCAAGCCAAGGTAGGGACGTCCAAGCATGGGATAGTTCAAAGATTGCATTTTTTCCAAGTATGGCCCACTCCTATGTCATGTTTGGGATGAAATTAAATTCAGATTTGAATTGATCCTTAACCCAAGTGGGACCCAAGAGAGGGAGTTGCATGAGATAAGAACAATCCTAATTTTACTAGGATTGAGAGCCAACCCCTAGAAAATCTCTCAAAAAACTCTCCTAATCCTAATCCAACTTGGACTACACACTACTACTTCTTACCCAAATCAAAAACCTTGGCACCCAAGCTATCAAAAATATATAAAAAGGCCACAAAGAGGGCTGGACGTGGATCCCATCATCTCCAATCCCCTTGGACGACCAGCAACAATTATTCCCCTTTTTTCCATTAATTCTTCTTCATCTCTCCTCCTTCCATCAATATTTCATCCAAGGCCTTCCCTAAGGCACACTACCACTTGGATTTCTACGCCTTCGCGCCGCCACCGTTGCTATCGTCACTCCACCATTGGATCATCCTTGGAATCATCTTCCCTTGCTTGGATTTCAGATCGCGAAACGAGAGCCGGTTGGATCGCCGTTCAAGACCGCGAGTCCCTCTCCTCCGTTTAGTGTTTCTTGTGTCTATGGTAAGGTTGGATGCACTTTATTTTTATTAAAAGAATTTTGTAATGGTTATTTGCTTGTAATGGGTCTTTCATTAATAAATCAAGTTTATGGGGTCTTGGTCTTCACCAATGAGTCAACATTGAATTTTTGTGCGTAGTGACAGTGCGCACTTGGTGCGGTGGTCTTGATTTTTATTGATGGCATTAAGCAAAGTAATTATTGCAAAGTTTTAGCATTAAAATTTAATTTCTTTATTCTCTGATTTTATTTTGATTTTATTTTATTTTATTTTATTTTATTCTTTATTTTATGCACCCTTAACAATTATTGCAATTGGTTGGGCTAATGAATCTTATGGTGATGCAGTGGTTAGATTAGGTTTCTAAATTAGGATTTTAATTTTCTTTGGTTGTAATTAATATTTCAGATTTGTAATTAATTTTTAATTCAATTAGAAAGTTTGATTTGTATAGTTTTTTTTTAGGCTAGAACTAGTTTTTTTTTTATTAGGACAGGTTTTGCGATAAATAAACTCTCCGTGGATCGATCCGGTTTCACCGGTTATTACTACAATCGCGGCCTTGCACTTGGGGCTACGATCAAGTTTTTGGCGCCGTTGCCGGGGAGTTTTTCTTCGCTTAAGGTATTTTTTCCAACCTATCTTTTTAATTGCTTTGTGGGTGTGCCTTTACTATTCCGCAATCATTCTAGATCTAAGGGTAGCATGCATGGAATGTTTGGACCAGTCCTATTGCATTAAAAAGTGGATTTTTAATCTTTGATTTTTGATAAAATTGGAACTATTTCAGATCTGAAAAAATTATTTTTTCTGATTTTTCAAAAGTCACATCCAATTTCTGAAAATTGCCTAATTTACTTGTTCTAATTTGGACTAGTTTAGGTCATTTATTTTCGTTTTTTTTTGTTGCTGATTAGGATTAATTAGGGTCTGTTAAATTCAGTTGTTTTTCATATTTTTAGGTTTTTAAAGTTTCCAAAAAAATTCTGGAACTTTCCCTCACAAAGGCAAGTCGTAGATCGCACAAATTCGGCTTTTTGGCCACCAAACTTGCAAAAGTCTGAAAATTTCAGAACTTTCATTGGAAACTCAGTTTTATTAGTTGTTTTTAAATTTAAAAGGACTCTTAAAAACTTGCTGGAATTTTTTTTTTTAAGAAGGTTAGTTATTTCTTTGGGAAGCCGAACAAACTGCCTTTCTTAATTGGTTCGATGTCTAGGCAAGTCTTGTCCCAATAGATAAGGGAGACAAGTCTCTTGTTCTAGAAAGTGGTTTTTAAGCGGGACCCTTGCAACGCATCGTGACCCCACCACTAATCTGGGGACTTACCTGGTCGGGCCAGTTTCATAGATTTGAGTTTGGGAACTTTCCTTAGAGATATTAAACTCTCTAAGATTAGGACTTTGCAAGAATTTGAGAATCTTCTTTTAAATCTAAGAACGGACCTTAGGTAGTTTTTCTTTCTAGGTTTCTTTATAAAAAAAAAAAAGACATAAAAACTTTTCAAAATTCCAAAAAAGAAGGAAAGACCCCCATCTTCTTGGCAAAGGGACTCCTCAAATCGGTTAGTAAGGAAGGAATCACCTGTCAAGAGCTTGATTAAATTCTACGAATCTAGATCTCCTGGTTCTCTTAGGATTTCCAATATGGCTGATGAACAGAGTGATAACGAGGAGAACGGTAATGGGAATGGACACAATAATAATGGGCATGGACCCAATAATAATGGGGAGGTGAATCAACCTCTTAGGAGTTTACGTGATTACCTTCACCCTACACGACAAGCCACACCGTCGTGCATGGTCATACCCGCAGGTGCGGGTCAATTTGATATCAAACCGGGAGTAATCCAACTTCTCCCCAAATTTCATGGACTTGAATCAGAAAGTGCATATTTGCACATTAAAGAGTTTGAAGAAGTGTGTGCAACACTACACTTCAATAATGTGAGGGAAGACCTTATCAAATTTCGTTTATTTCCATTTTCCCTCAAAGATAAGGCTAAGGCATGGCTTCACTCCTTACAACCCAATTCGATTGCTCTATGGTCCGACATGGTCCGGGAATTTTTAAAGAAAATTTTCCCATTACATAAGACCAACACCTTACGGAGAAATATTATGAATTTTAAACAAAAAGACAAGGAGTCTTATTATAGGTGTTGGGAACGCTTTAATGAACTACTCCTTGCATGTCCCCACCACGGATTTGAATTGCACAATACAATTGGTCACTTTTATGATGGACTTAGTCCAGAAACACGTCAATTCGTGGAGATGATGTGCAATGGGGAGTTCATGGCGAAAAACCCAAATCAAGCATGGACCTACCTTCAGTTTTTGGCAGATAGTGCACAAAATTGGGACACATCTGAAGGTATAGACCCCGTAAAGCAATCGAGTCAGGCCAAAGGAGGGGGGTTATATGTATTAAAAGAAAGCGATGATCTTCAAGCAAAAATTGCCTATCTTACAAGAGAAGTTGAGTCCTTGAAATTTGTGAAGAATAAGGAACCTGCTATAGTTTGTGGCATCTGCGCTAGTGATAAACACATTTCTTCGGAGTGCCCAACACTCCCTGCTTTTCAAGAAGTGTTTCACGAGCAAGCAAATGCCACTAACACATACAACCGGCAGTTTAACAATTCTTTGGGTAACACATACAACCCTAATTGGAGGAATCACCCCAACTTTAGTTGGAGGAATGGCCCAAATGCTACTCAGCCCAATTTCAACCAAATGTCAAATCCATTTGGGGGTACTCCTAGTACATATGCTCAAAACACACAGCAAATGGTACCCCCTACAACACAAACGACACCTTGGGATGAACTTGTGGCTAAGTTTATGGTGAATCAAGAGTCCATCAATAAAAAACATGATCAGAACTTTGAGAATTTACAGAACACCATGCAGAACCTCTGCAAATTGATTGAATCACAAAATAAGGGGGCTTTTCCAGCCCAACCACAGCCCAATCCAAAAGGGCAATTTGAGGTTCATCAAGGTGGTCCGTCAAATTCAAAGGAGCAGGTTCAAGCTGTTACTACTCTACGTAGTGGTAAAGAGATTGCAAAGCCTGATCTGGAAAAAAATAAACAACCTGCATCCTCAGATCCGGAAGGGAAAGAAAATGAAGTCCCTCCTATCAAGGAAAAAAGCCAAGTTCCTCCAGGATTCAAGCCCTTACCGCCTTTTCCCAACCGATTAGCTCTTGCCAAGCCATCTATACAGAACCAGGAAATCTTTGATGTACTTAAAGAGGTTAAAATTAACATCCCGTTGTTAGACGCAATCAAACAAGTCCCATCTTACGCAAAGTTTCTTAAGGACTTGTGCACGTTGAAGCGTAAGATACATGTACAAAAGAAAGCGTTCCTCACTGAGCAAGCTAGTGCAATTTTAAAGCATGACGCTCCCCCTAAATTCAAAGATCCAGGATGCCCCACGATTTCGTGCATTATTGGAAATTGTCAAATTGAACAAGCGCTGCTTGATCTTGGGGCGAGTGTTAACTTACTACCCTACTCGGTCTATGTAAAATTGGGGTTAGGTGAACTCAAACCCACCCAGATTACTTTGCAGCTCGCAGACCGATCAGTCAAAAGACCGAGAGGGATAGTAGAGGATGTGCTTGTGCAAGTTGACAAGTTCTACTTTCCAGTAGACTCCATTGTGCTAGACACTCATCCTGTGGCAGATCCTCATGCTCAGATTCCGGTAATTCTGGGGAGACCATTCTTAGCCACATCCAATGCATTGATCAATTGCCGGAATGGAAAAATGACGCTATCTTTTGGTAACATGACATTAGAGCTAAATGTTTTTGACCTTTGCAAACAACCACGGGATGATAACATTGACCTTGAAGAAGTAGATTTGATCAGTGTTCTTACAGCAGAAACTTTTAAAAAATCAATCTCTGATTCCATTGAGTCAATTGAGGGCCTGACCCTCTGTGAAGAAACACTTGATAACACTGTTGAAATGGTCAACACTATAGGCAAACCCTCTTTTGAAGAGCTATTACCAACTGGTACTCTGTCTCTTCCATCTCAGGTGAGGCCGCCCAAACCTGAGTTGAAACCCTTGCCCTCTCACCTGAAATATGCATACCTTGGAGAAAATGAAACATTTCCTGTAGTAATTTCTGCACACCTTGACAAGGACCAAGAAGTCCAACTCTTAGAAGTGCTCAAAATGCACAAAGGTGCAATTGCTTGGACCGTGGCTGACATTAAGGGAATTAATCCCCTCGTGTGTACACATCATATCTATTTGGAGGAGAATGCAAAACCCTCCCGTCAGATGCAACGCCGGTTAAACCCCACCATGCAGGAAGTGGTTAGGGCGGAAGTTTTGAAACTTCTAGATGTGGGTATCATTTATCCAATTTCGGATAGCCAATGGGTCAGCCCTACCCAAGTTGTACCTAAAAAGGCCGGCGTAACTGTAGTCCGTAATGCTAATGATGAGCTCATCCCAACCCGCGTACCCACAGGTTGGCGAGTTTGCATCGACTACAGAAAGTTAAATGCTGTCACACGAAAGGATCATTTCCCCCTACCCTTCTTAGACCAAATTTTAGAACGGGTAGCTGGCCACGAGTATTATTGTTTCTTGGATGGATATTCTGGATACAATCAAATAGAGATCGCCCCGGAAGACCAAGAGAAAACAACTTTCACATGCCCCTTTGGCACCTTTGCTTACCGACGGATGCCCTTTGGGCTGTGTAATGCTCCTGCAACCTTTCAAAGGTGCATGCTGAGTATTTTTAGTGATATGGTGGAACGTTTTCTCGAAGTCTTCATGGACGATTTCTCCGTTTTTGGAGATTCTTTCCAAGATTGTTTGAGCAACTTAACTAAGGTCCTCTCTAGGTGTGAAGAAAAGAACTTAGTACTGAATTGGGAAAAATGTCATTTTATGGTACGACAAGGGATTGTCCTTGGCCACATTGTATCATCTAAAGGATTGGAAGTGGACAAAGCCAAAATAGATCTAATTTCCAATTTGCCCGCCCCAAAAACCGTAAGAGATGTAAGATCTTTCTTAGGGCATGCTGGATTCTACAGAAGGTTCATAAAAGATTTCAGTGTCATTTCTCGACCATTATGCAACCTTCTGCTAAAGGAAGCAAAATTTGAGTGGACGGAGGCATGTCAATTGGCTTTTACCAAGCTTAAGGACATGTTGACGACTGCTCCAATTATGCAACCTCCAGATTGGAGCCTACCCTTTGAAATCATGTGCGATGCTAGCGATTATGCAGTTGGGGCAGTTCTTGGGCAACGTAGGGACAAAAAGCCATATGTAATTTACTATGCTAGCAGGACTTTAAACAGTGCACATATTAATTATTCTACAACAGAGAAAGAACTATTGGCTGTGGTCTATGCACTGGATAAATTCCGTTCCTACTTAATTGGATCCAAAATTGTGATCTTTACTGACCATTCTGCGCTGAAGTACTTGCTTTCTAAGAAAGATGCCAAGCCCAGACTGATCAGATGGATCCTTCTACTCCAAGAGTTCAATATCGAAATCAAGGATAAGAAAGGAGTAGAAAATGTGGTGGCTGATCATCTTTCTAGGATTGTCCTTTCCAACGCTTTAGAACCCTTGCCAATCCAGGACACTTTCCCTGATGAACACTTGTTTGCCACTTTTTCCCATTCTCCATGGTATGCTGACATTGCTAATTATCTAGCTTCGGGTGAAATTCCAAAAGAATGGACCCAACAAGATAAAAACAAGTTTTTCACTGAGGTGAAACAGTTTTTCTGGGATGACCCATACCTTTTCAAATACTGCCCAGACCAAATCATTAGGAGATGCATTCCAGACCATGAAATGAACAGTGTTATAACATTTTGCCATTCTCAAGCTTGTGGTGGCCATTTTTCTGCTAAAAAGACCGCTCACAAAATTTTGCAATCTGGTTTTTACTGGCCCACTATATTTAAAGATGCATATGATTTCTGTAAAGTATGTGAGCGGTGCCAAAAATTGGGTTCAATTTCCAAAAGGAACATGATGCCTTTAAACCCAATTTTGGTCGTCGAGTTATTCGATGTATGGGGTATAGACTTTATGGGACCATTTCCCCCGAGCTTTGGTTTTCATTATATCCTCGTTGCAGTTGATTATGTTTCCAAATGGATTGAAGCAATCCCATGTAGGAACAATGATGCTAAAACGGTAAAAAAGTTTATCTTGGACAGTATTTTTTCCCGTTTTGGAACTCCGCGTGCCATCATTAGTGATGGGGGCACTCACTTTTGTAACCGCATTATTGAGAGTTTGTTTCAAAATTACGGCGTTACACATAAAGTGGCTACCCCCTATCACCCTCAAACAAGTGGGCAGGTAGAGGTCTCAAATAGGGAAATTAAAAGAATTTTGGAGACCACGGTAAAACCGAATCGTAAGGATTGGTCCATGCGGTTAAATGATGCATTGTGGGCCTATCGCACTGCGTATAAGACCCCAATTGGGATGTCTCCATACCGGCTTATATATGGGAAAGCTTGCCACCTTCCGGTGGAGCTGGAACATAAAGCTTATTGGGCCATAAAACAACTGAACTTTGACTTAGACAAGGCTGGGGAGAAAAGAGCCCTTGATCTAAATGAATTAGAAGAATTGAGAAACGAGGCTTATATGAACTCAAGAATTTACAAGGACAGGACTAAGGCCTTTCATGATAAACGGATATTAAGAAAATCATTCCATCCGTCTCAAAAAGTCCTCTTGTACAATTCTCGACTTCATCTTTTCCCTGGAAAGTTAAGATCTCGTTGGACAGGCCCCTACATTGTTCAAGAAGTATTTCCATACGGGGCAGTGACCCTCATTGATCCATCGAATGGTACCTCTTTTAAAGTCAATGGACAACGTTTAAAACCATTCTTGGAGACTATTCCTCCAGAGGAAAATGTAATTCCTCTGATCGATCCTATCTATCAGGATTGATGGGCACTGGATCTGACAGTAGCCCATACCTTTGTATATTATGCATATATTTTTCTATTTTCTTTGTGTGTTCTTTGTCTCACATTGGACAGGGTACTACGCAGAAGCTTCATTACTCCAGGTGCTTTCTACCCTTTTTCCTCCTTTTACATTTTCACCTCATGTTACATTTCATTTCGCAATTCATGTATGACATCGAGGACGTTGTCTAGTTTAGGTTGGGGGGTAGGAACAAGCACACTTGTCCAATTTTAGACAAATTTTTTTCATTTTTTTTTTTTTTTTTTTTTTTTTTTGTTCGTAGTCTTTTAAAGAAAAAAAAAAAAAACAAGAAGAAGGAAAAAAAGAAAAAAAAAGGGGTTTTCAAAAGAACTTGACGATTCGAAGATGCTTAGAAATCTGGAATTTCAGAATTTTTTGGAAGGAAGTAGAATGAAGGTTCATCATTTTCTAAAAAAATAAAAAGAATACCGAACTTTGTTTTTCACAGTACCACGTGTACATCATTTCAAAAGTTTTGGACAAAAAGATTTTAGTGTCATTTTCAGAGTTCTTTCAAGAGAGAAAAAGAGACGACTTTCCGAAATTTGGCCATATGAGTTCTCCTGGTTCATCGGCATGGTTAGGCCAACCAAAACCAGTGAATTAATTCGGGTGAATTGAAAAGGGCTGCCTATTGTTGGGGACCGTTTTAAAAGAAAAAAATTGCCAAGGGATGCACAAATAAGTGTTTAAAAAAAAAAAAAAGAAAAAGAAAAAAGAGTTTAGTTATAACTCTTGAAAAGAATAAAAAGTTATGTGACTAGTTTGGGTTCGTAGCCTTTTTAACCCGAGCCAGTAAGCCCGTAGGGGTATTTATATACCTAGTGCCCTAAAGACATCTGTCTTGGGAGTCATTGGCCTAATGCTCATTATATGGGTTAATTAGAAAGCTTAAGGGACCTAGGCATTGCACAGTCACATGTGGGTGTTCAAAAAAAAAAAAAAAAAAAAAAAAAAAAAAAAAAAAAAGAAAAAAAAAAAAAAAGATGCATCTCGCGGCCTTTGAAAAACAACAGTGCGAAAGCCGTCATAGTAGCCTTGAGAGGAGACTTGTATTTTGGCCGAATCTAGGAAAGTTGGAAATTCCGAGGGAGAATTCTGTTTTCATGGCATTATCGTAGAACATTTAAAATTCTTGTTTTGATGTATACATTTGCACAAGGCACTCAAAGTTTTGGTATAATTTAGAAAAAAAAAAAAAAAAAAAACAAAAAAAAAAAAAAATGTGAACCGGATTTTGAAAAGTCTGAAATCTTGATTATTCGAGGATTCGAGGCATCCGATTTGACTCAATATTCTTTTGAAAAACCTTCCATTGAATTTCTTTCACTTTTAGGTAAATGAATTTTGTGGGCATATTCACTGCAAACCCTCACGAGGCACAACTCGTCCACTAGGGGTAACCTAGGGGTTTAAGGGCTTGTTGCATACGCTAAATGCAGCCGAAAGTGCCAGCGGAAGTGGCGTTTTTCTTTTTTGTCTTTGCATTTAGTTTAGATTAGATTAGGCCAGAAGACCTACCATAGTTTGCATATTTTGCTCGGGACTAGCAAAAAGCTGGTTGGGGGGTGTGATAAGTCCTTAAAAATGCAATATTTTCTTATCATTTTAGAGTAATTAAGGACTTAATCATCAAATCATGGACCATTTTAGTAAAAATATTATGAATTTATGTTTTGAGCATCAAAGTCTAAATTTGAGTCAAAATTCATCCAAAAATTGCATTTTCACATAAAATCATGAATTTCTCTATTTTTGACATTGAAAGTCACAAATTTCCCATAACTTTTTATTCACACATGAAATGATGAATTTTCTTTGTACCATTGATTTAATTGAAGAAAACTTGATAAAATGGTGACATTTTATGCATTTATTTGGTGTGAATTGGGCCCGCATTTTGCATAATTCCTTACCTATATGATTAGATTATTCTTTGATCTTTGCTTTTATTTTTGTAGGGAATTTCAGAAATCGGGGCCCACGGAAGAGAATTGATGAATCAAATGCACCATGGACCCACCTTCCTTTGGCATGGAGTCTAAGGTAGGGGCGGCCATGGTAGGGTCCGCTCTCATATGCAAGAAGAAAATCAGATTTAATCTCTTGAAGATAAGTTCCGAATTTGTGGGCCATGAGATGATAAGGTGTCATATCTACTCTCCAACAAATATTGCTTACATGTCAAGATGGATGGCTAAGATTCAATTCAAGCCAAACAAAGAAGAAGAGAAAAAATTGCAAAAGAAAGTCAAGCCAAGGTAGGGACGTCCAAGCATGGGATAGTTCAAAGATTGCATTTTTTCCAAGTATGGCCCACTCCTATGTCATGTTTGGGATGAAATTAAATTCAGATTTGAATTGATCCTTAACCCAAGTGGGACCCAAGAGAGGGAGTTGCATGAGATAAGAACAATCCTAATTTTACTAGGATTGAGAGCCAACCCCTAGAAAATCTCTCAAAAAACTCTCCTAATCCTAATCCAACTTGGACTACACACTACTACTTCTTACCCAAATCAAAAACCTTGGCACCCAAGCTATCAAAAATATATAAAAAGGCCACAAAGAGGGCTGGACGTGGATCCCATCATCTCCAATCCCCTTGGACGACCAGCAACAATTATTCCCCTTTTTTCCATTAATTCTTCTTCATCTCTCCTCCTTCCATCAATATTTCATCCAAGGCCTTCCCTAAGGCACACTACCACTTGGATTTCTACGCCTTCGCGCCGCCACCGTTGCTATCGTCACTCCACCATTGGATCATCCTTGGAATCATCTTCCCTTGCTTGGATTTCAGATCGCGAAACGAGAGCCGGTTGGATCGCCGTTCAAGACCGCGAGTCCCTCTCCTCCGTTTAGTGTTTCTTGTGTCTATGGTAAGGTTGGATGCACTTTATTTTTATTAAAAGAATTTTGTAATGGTTATTTGCTTGTAATGGGTCTTTCATTAATAAATCAAGTTTATGGGGTCTTGGTCTTCACCAATGAGTCAACATTGAATTTTTGTGCGTAGTGACAGTGCGCACTTGGTGCGGTGGTCTTGATTTTTATTGATGGCATTAAGCAAAGTAATTATTGCAAAGTTTTAGCATTAAAATTTAATTTCTTTATTCTCTGATTTTATTTTGATTTTATTTTATTTTATTTTATTTTATTCTTTATTTTATGCACCCTTAACAATTATTGCAATTGGTTGGGCTAATGAATCTTATGGTGATGCAGTGGTTAGATTAGGTTTCTAGATTAGGATTTTAATTTTCTTTGGTTGTAATTAATATTTCAGATTTGTAATTAATTTTTAATTCAATTAGAAAGTTTGATTTGTATAGTTTTTTTTTAGGCTAGAACTAGTTTTTTTTTTATTAGGACAGGTTTTGCGATAAATAAACTCTCCGTGGATCGATCCGGTTTCACCGGTTATTACTACAATCGCGGCCTTGCACTTGGGGCTACGATCAAGTTTTTGGCGCCGTTGCCGGGGAGTTTTTAACAGGCATGTTCGTGTTAGTTACTAAAAAGGAAAAATAAAGTAATTTCTGAATTAAAGAAAAAGATTAAGGTCATGTAAAGGTGAAGTATAATTTCTAGCAAAGAAAAGATACAGTTGTCCTCATGAAGTAAAGTAAGATAAAATGCAATGAGAAGTCAATAATTGACTGAAAGTAATGTCCCACTTGTTTGACTAACCAGACATTTTAAAGTTAAGTCTTTGAAAGTTAGAATTACCTTACTACTTGCAAACAAGCATTCTCTGGACTCCACTTCAGGCCACGATGTACATCAATTGTTTGTTAAAGGGAACAGCATCTTTAACTTTAGGTTGCACCGTGGCTTGACTGACCCACATGCATCATCACGGGTTCACCACTTCACGTGTTTTTCTAGCCAGTGTCTGCTTCCATTTCGTCGCAACCCCAATCAATCCTCCAAGTCAAGCCCAAGTCATCCCAAGTCCATCCCGTGGTGGTGTTATTTTATTACTGATGCAAAAATGCAGGAACATTGCAGGTGCACCCCTGTACAACGGGTGCAGGTTCACAAGGCTTGTACTGAAATCACGATGGTAACCATAAAAGCAGCCAAGCACACTGCCACAAATATTTCAACTGTTTTAAAACACTGCAGTATGTATATATATTTTTTTCAGAAGATGATGAGTTGAGATAAAAACTCAAAAGATTGTGAAACTTCTTAGTATTTAGGAAGATTAACTGATGACTACATTTTTCATTGTTTTTGTGGGATTTACTAAAAGATTATTTATGTAATCTTTACATTTGAGATTTTTTTTTTTTTTTTTTGTATAATTTGAAATGTTATGTTCTCCTCATGCTATTTTAACTTTTTTTTTTTTTTTTTGGGATTTTTCTGGTGACATCCTTGAAAAATCCTAAAGTTCTGAAACTCTCCCACATAAGATACTCATCCTTTGTTATCATGAGAACAAGATTTGTGATAATGATGGTAACATCAATAATTGACGCTGGGTAGTAATCCTAAAATCACAAAAACTATTTAAAGTCCTATTTATCTATCGATGCTTAAAAATAAAAAAAAATGTTGAATTCACGGTGGAAAATGCTCCGCTGAAATAGTGAGATGACTATATAAGGCCCATCTAGATGAGTGCCAACCATTAATGGTAATGGGATTGAAGGACCTTGATTGGGTTAAGCATGCGCAAGAAATCAACACCATCTAATTTCGCTAGACAATTGAAATGGAGTATTTCTATATCAGCTATTGCTAATGTGACCGTGGAGATGAAGGAGCTAGGATGAGACTCGCTTTTAACACATACCTGATCATTTCAACAAGATCTTTCAATCTCACTTGCCTTTCATGGCATTTTATCAGGTGGGACTTGGGCCTTATAAAGTCATTTCACTCATCTCACCATCTCACGAGAGAATTTGCATTCATATGATGATCACCAAACATATTGCCATTAATTTAAGGTATGAATGCCGTCCAAATCTTGGGTTTGACCAAATATTCAGTAAAATGCTGAAAACCACCCAAGAAAAGGAAAAAAAATAAAATAAAACAATGATAAAGGATATGCCTTCCACAAGCATCGTGTCGTGTAAAGAGTAACACAGATGACTAAGCTTGGGCTTGTTTGGTAATTTTTTATGTAAAATAAAGTGTAGTAAAGCATTAAATTAAGAGAGAATAAAATATAATGGGGTTATGATGGTATTTTATTTTTAGTTATTTGATATATAATCTTTTTTCACATTTTTGTATAGAAAAGTGAAACTTTTTGTGTTTTTGTGGAGAAAGATGGTTGCTTTTTTATCTTTTTTGAAAAAGATAGAGGAAATTTTGAGTTAAAGTGGTATTGATGTGACCTCTTCTCTAAAAAATGGAGGCTTTACTTGACTTTTAAAATCAAGTGAAATGAAGTGAAGTAAAGGGAAAGAATAAAATATAATTGGGTTATGATTGTATTTTATTTTTAGTTGTTTGGTATGAAATCTTTTTAACTTTTGGTATGAGAAAGTGGAGTTTTTTTTTTTAATTTTTTTGTGGATAAAGATGGTTGCTTTTTTATTTTTATTTTAAAAATATAAATCCAACTCCAACTTTTTTTTGTCTACGATCATCATTAGCTATGGAAAATTCACACTTGGTGACGAGAAAATCTCCCTTTTTGTGTTATATCGCAATACCTTTTTTGCAACTTTGTCAAATTTAAAATGAATTATGCAATATCGCATAAAATATAAAGACAAAGGTGTCACTTATGCGATATTGCATAATTTAATTTTAAATTTGGTGATATCACAAAAAAGTGTTGCAATATGAAAGAAAGAAGTAGCGGTGGTGCGGAAAACATCTTCAAGGTTTTCTCAATTTTCATCACCAAACATAGACTTTCATGGCTAATGGTAACTATGCTAAACAAAAAATTACCCAAGGAAAATAGGCCCTATGGGCCAAAGTCCGATCCTATGGCCTGTGTAATAAGCTAGGCTGGAATAAAAGCTAATTTGGGCTAGACCCTAAGCTCTACAACAACGCACAATTCTCCAAAGGAGTAGTTCGATCGATGTACGTGAATCACATCAGTCACCACCATGTGACGATGATCAAATAACGACAGGATGCTTTTGATTATTTCACAACAGGTATTACTTGTTGGGCCCCACACTTGATGGAATCACTCATGGTCAAGATATTTTCTATAAAAAATAATAAACAAGGTAATTTCCCAAAACACCCTTGTTAAAAGTGTTATTTTTTCCCTCCGTGTGAGGCTCACCTCAGTCAACCTAATACTTTTACACACAATGTACTTCTATAAATTGTTACAAGTTTAAATTTGACCTCATTGAACTTTTCCTTTCTACTGGACTGAAATTATTAGAAAATAATACATCTAAAATCATTAGCTTTTAGAATTACGGATCAAAGAATTAGAATGTTCTTATAAAGTCAAAATCTCACACACATAAGAGAGTCTTTTTATGCAGCAATTCCTTATTATTTGGTGAGGGATACTTTCATAACTAAGAGTTTTAAGCATAAAAGTCACTTTTTAAATCTACGAAGTGTTAACTTTTGTACTTAAAATCCTCCGTTTATGAAAGTATCCCTTACCAAGCATAAAAAGACTATATATATATATATATATATACACGCGATCTTTCTATCTAATAGACGTAAATTAACAACTTAATGCCGATGGGCAGAACTGAATGGGGGTAGCCCTGTACCGTGTGGCGCTGCCGATAAACAAAAGAAAGAAAGGAGACGGTGCGTTTCACGTTGGATCTTTGTCGTTTGAATTTTTTGGTGGCGTAATAAAATATGACTCGAGTGCAGCTTCTCCTGTCGCTTTGGCAAATTAAAGGCAGTCCCATGTGTCTTCAATAAACGCGTGGCACATGGCAACCTTTCATTGGTTGGACGCAATATAAGAGCAGCATCGTTTGTTAGCATGGGGATAGGTTGGGAGTGGGGAATCTATTGCTGTTTTAGCCATCCAGAGAGAGAGAGAGAGAGTATACTTGCCGTTGGTTCTTTTTCCTCTACTGTACCCTTTCCTAGTACTGGGGTCTTTCCCTCGTAGCAATAATCCATGGCTGAAATTGCTAAAAGTCCCCTTGATGTTAGTAGTAAAATTCTAAAAAATAATGTTGGGGACACAGAGCTAGAGAAAACTTATCCGGACGTGGTGGATGATCAACCCGGTGAGGATTATGATGATGAAGATGAGGGTTATGATGATGAAGATGAAGGTTATGAAGATGAAGATGAGGGTTATGATGTTGAAGGGGAGGAAGCTGATACTGGCAACCAAGACTCCAACGAAGAAGGCACGTTGGATGGTGATAGTCCACCGTCCAATGCAACTGACAATAATAAGGACTCAACAGAGAATCCAACTGAACCCAGTGGTGAAGGAGGCAACGCATCTTCGGCCGCGAAGGAGACTGAGAAGGAACAGACATCTGACAAGAATCCAATTGAAACCAATGGTCAAGGAGGCAATGCATCTTCGGCTGCAAAGGAGACTGAGAAGGACCAGACATCTGACAACAACTATAATCCCGCCGCCGCAAACAACGCAAAAACTACAGCTCCTCCTCCATCACAGCCACAGACACGAGAGCCACAGGGACAGCAACAGCCCCAGCTGAAGGTTAGTGTGTAAAACTTTCAAAGAAATGCTTGCAATTGCATTGTATAAATTCACCCTAGCATTTCATTCAAGAGAACCTCTAAATTTATAGAGGCTAATAAGCAAATATAATGTTATTCAAATTCAAACTACCTAGATTCTCTAACCAACCTTATTATAATACTTATCTATAACAACTTCTCAAACATAGTGTTCCTACTCCACAGGAACAACAGCCCATGGAAAGTGATCCTACTCCAGAGCCACCGAAAAGGCCACAGAATGGGCGAAAGCAGCGGCCAAAGGCTCGTCGTCCACCGCCCCAGCAGAAGGAAATTGGTTCTCCTCCTCGGACACAGCGACAACCCCAAGAGAATAAGGCAAGTGACGCTCCTCAAAACACGCAGCTACTGCCACAACAACAGCTAGAAGCACAGGCAATTCCAAGTGGTGTTGTGGCTCCTCTGAACGGAAATGAGGCTAATGTTTCTGCTCCAAATACTCAGATAAAGAAGGAAAGCGTTCTTCCTCCACGGGAGTTAGAGAAACAACCCCAAGTGAATAATGCAAGTGATGCTCCTCCAAAGAAGCAGCCACAGACACAGCCGGAGACGGAAAGGCAGGCAAAATCGACTCCCTCTGTGCAGGAGAAAGCGCTATGTCCAAGTAGTGCTGTGCCTCTTCCTACGCCCGAAGATGATGCCGCCACTCTACATAGGGCCTTCAAAGGTACGCACCTCCTTGGTTATTCTCTGAAATAGTCCTCACAGTCCGGGGCCGACCCCGACGCATGTGTGTTTGCTGGTCTGTCAAACTGCTTTGCTTAACCGATGGTTTGTTAAATGATCCAGGGAGAGGGTGCGACGTGGGAAAGGTTGTGCAGATTCTTGCCCAGCGCGATTCAACACATCGTAATCAGATTGCGCAGCTTTACAAAAAGAACTACGACGAGGAGTTAAGTGACCGTATCTCTTCAGAGTTTAGCAGGATAGGCTTATTGGGGGACCTCAATGAGCAAGTTGGTGTGGACCTTACCGTCAACCCCACAGGGAGCTTCAGCTTGTTTTGCAGCGACATTAAGGTATGTATATATGGCAAATGATCTGATCCTCTACATACACCTTGTATGTTGCATGCTGTAACCCACCCCCACCCCACACCACCCACCCCTCCCCAGCTTGTTTTGCAGCGATATTAAGGTATGTATATATGGCAAATGATCTGATCCTCTACATACACCTTGTATGTTGCATGCTGAACACCCCCCACCACCACCACACACACACACACAACACATTTATATATATATATATATATATATATAAACCTTGTCCAAATTCGAAATCTTGTTGTAGAGTATTTAGTTTTACTTTAAGCTGTTGAACACATCTTTCTGAATTTTTAATAGAGATGTCGTCTTGTGTTATAAATAAATATGACAGAGAGCTATTACGCTGTGGTTGCTGAATGAATCAGAACGTGATGCAACTATAGTTTGGCAGTCATTACAAGTGACGTCTCTTGATAAAGTAGCTGTTACTGAAGTGATATGCTCTCGGACCCCATCGCAGTTGAGAAGCCTTAAACAAGCTTACTTTACCAAATACGGTTCTCGACTGCTGGAGGATATTAGTGCAAGCACTTTCCGTTTCAACGGCTATCACAAAGAGGTGACTCCTCTCACTCTCTCTCTCTCTCTAACAATGAGTCCAGTGCGGATCATCTGCCGCATTTATTAGAGGCCAACTATGCAACACAGGTTGGGAACTCCAATATTCAGACAGTCCAAGATGAATCTCACACCCAATAAAATTTCAGTTAAACAGGAGTGCACTGACCACGTAATTTAAAACATGAGTAGGCACTGAGGTGGCATCCTGCTGATATGGTATTAGTCATGTTACCGTCCTGTGTTCAACTGGACGGCGGTGAGACCCAGAAGTTCAAGTTATATAGTTGGGATCCTTTTAATTAAATTTCTTTAGCTAATCATTAGCATCAAAATCTCGAGGCATTAGTAGAGGTAGCAAAAATACTTTTTTAATATTTTTCTTTGGGTGAAGCTCATTCTTCAACACTCCTCCACAGGTGGAATCTGGTCGACGCACTTTTGGCGGCACACACTTTTTTTTTTGCCCCGTGTCGTTTCTCCTTATATTCAAACTCGTGACCAGTTGGTTCTGATACCAACTTAATTTTTTTAGCTAACCATTGATACAAAAAACTCGAGGTGTTGGTAGAGACAGTGAAAATACTTTTAATATTTTTCTTTTGGTGGAGCCCACTCTTCAACACCGTTGAGGGGATTTCTGTACGGTAATTGTGGGATAGACCAACCACGGTCCGCCACATAACCATGGGCAGCCCTGGTTGGACACATGCCGGCTGCCCCATGGTGACGTTGCGGACCGTGGTTAGTCCACTACGGATCACTGTAAGGTAAAACCTCACCAAAATTAGACTCTAAATTATATCACTGGAGAAGATGAGATTTATCTTAAATGGCCCAAATTATCTCGACTTGGGCTCAGGATAGAGTTTCTTGGAGTGTGTTACATGGGTTCGGCTGTGAGAGCGGATCCAGGCTCTCTTTTCCATTTAGATGCTTGACCCTATGTTTGGAAAGGGGTGACGGGAGGGGAGGAAAAATTTGAGGGGGAAGGAAAATGGAGGGGAGGGGAGGGGAGGTAAAATTAATTTTCCCTCCTCTTGCTTGGATAGTAAAAAAGGAGGGGAAAGAAAAGTGAAAAAGTAGGGTTTTGTTTGTTTGTGAGGTAGAGAGAAAATTACCAATTTACCCTTACTTTGTGAAAAAGTGAAAAGGTGATAAGGGCATTTTAGTAAAATTCCCTCCTCTCCCCTCTTTCCCTCACACTTTTCCCCCATTTTTGAGGGGAAAATTTTAAAGTGGGCCCCACAAGCATTTTTCCCCCCATTTTCCTTCCCCCCACTTTCCCTCCCTCCTTCCCAAACACCATCAACTTCCACTTTCTCTCTATTTTCCCCCCTTTTTTTTCCTTTCCCCACTTTCCCTCCTTCCCAAACAGAGGGTGAGAGTTGGAGTAATGTTTTTACAATTATGGGTCGTGGCCCTGCAGTTATTGATTGCATGTTTAGACGATAAGACAACACGTGACGAAGGAACGAATGTTGATCCAAAGATGGCAGAGGAGGATGCGAGACAACTATACAAAGATGGGGAGAAGATATGGGGTACAAATGAAAAAACTTTCGTTGAGATTTTCACCAAAAGAAATAGACCACATTTGGCTGCCGTCGATGTTGCTTACCAAAAGCTGTACGGCCACTCGCTTGAAGAGGTGAGGGTACATTCCATCCAAGAATTTTGATACGGATCACAATTGTGGTATATATAAACAACAATCATCTCTTGTAGGCAGTGAAGAAGGAAACATCTGGATCTTTTGAGGCTGGACTTGCGACGCTCTTAAGATGTGCTAAGAATTCTGCGAAGTACTTCGCTGAGGTATAATTATCAACCAACACCCTCTTTTTGTTTGGAAAGTTAATAATTTGTTTTTTGGGAAATTCATAGTGCTTTTTTGAATGTTAATTTTTTTGGGAAGGTGTTTTTTTTTTTTTGAAAAGTTCCCAACTCCCTCTTAGGGCTGTACAAAAAATCCAGTATTAATGCAAAAATGGACCGAACAGACCGAACCGGGTAGTTGGAATTGATGTATGCTTTCTTGGTTGAAATGAATTATGAAATATATTTTAGTATTTATTACAGCTTCTCCTCATTCCATTTGATGGGCCAAGTTTAAACTACAATTTTTTTTCTGAAAAAAATAAAACAAAAAAAGGGTAACCGAACAGAACAAAATCGGTTCGATTCAGTTTGGTTCAAGCACATGGGCGGTTCGGTTCAGGTTGGGAAAATAGGAAACCGATGGGTTCTGTTTGGTTGATGATTTCCCTTTTAGATCGATTAGAACCGCCGATGTGCACCTTTACTCCCTCCATTCCTTTTGCTTTATATAAGGCATGTTTGTGGTGGCAGTTTCCATGACAATTCCACCCCCCCCACCCCCCCTTTCTTTGTTTTTTTTTTGTCAAATTTAAAAACTTCATATTTCATTTTCTGCATTTTCTGGATTCGAGACTAATTTTTGCGCTCGGTGTAAAAAATGGTTTTCCTTTAAAATATAAATATACCAATAAAAATGTTAACAACAAGCTGTTGGAGAAAATATTCTTAAAGATAAGCTTAAGTTTGGTAGAGATTGATTAGAGATTTAATTGTTTTGGATTTGAATATTCTTATATCTTGCTTTGGGAGTTGATTTGGATTGGTTGAATATTCCACAAAAATGTTTTGCTCAACCATTTACACTTGGCATTGAAATTCTTCTCAGGTGCTGTACAATTCCATGAGAGGTCTTGGAACATCAAACGCAATACTTTCGAGGACAGTAGTGACGAAGGCTGGTAGCATTGAGATGGAAGATATAAAGAAAGAGTACTCTGCTGCATACAAGATATCATTGTTGGATGCCATTCACAAGGACACCTCGGGACACTACCGTACATTTCTTGTCAACCTGGTCAAGTAGCCCAAAGGGGTGCTTGCAGTGGATTGTCAAAGAGAAATGGTGTTGGATCTTGTAATAAGGTACAAAAATCTGGTGCTTTGGTTTCTAGTGTGTGGGAGTTTGTGGTGTGTATTTGAGTGTAGCATGATTGGTAGTCTTTGATATGTGTAAATGACGAGGGTGGTTAATACCATATTTCTTGATTCACCAGACTCGACTCAGAAGGCACCCTGCCCAGTGAGTTTGATCGAATCTCAAAATTGAGTCGAACTTACCCGAGTCACCCGAGTCAATTGCCCTTTTGAGTTATTTGAGAGTTAGAGGTTGAGTTTTAACCAGGGTCTATGATGTACTGTACAACGGGACTGAATTAAATAAGTGGAGCTTCCACAACTTTATGTACATTGTAGCCCATTATAGTTATTAATATTATTTTGGTCATTTGATTTGTTAGAGGGAAGAGGGGGTTGCAAATCTAAGCCGTTCAAATCATGGGTCTCACTTTTGGTGGCCAAGGTGGAAAAATCAGAGAAATCATCCCATCGGTTTTTATTTTTGCTAATGGCAAATTGTAGTAGAAGGGAAGGGGGGTGGGTGGGTTTATTTTTGCTAATGGCAAATTGTATTAGAATGGGGGTGGGGGTGGGGGTGGGGGTGGGGGTGGGGACAGAGGCAATACAACCCAAAAGATGAAGGCCACAGTACCACTAAACAAAGAGAAGAGAAGAAAAGCTAGAAACACAGGACCCAACTGAGCCAAAAACTGAGACCCCTAGTGAACAAAAAATTTTCTATGGGGGATCATTCAAAAAACTAAAGAACTCTTGGAGAGGTCTTCCAGAAAAGGGCTTATCTAATCTGAGAGAAGCTGAGAGCAGCTCAATTAGATAGTTTTTGACTCTTGTCTGAGAGACACTTGATTGGATTAATAGGAAAGAGGAAGAAGAAGAAGAAGAGAGTGAGACGATGATGGTGGTTGAAAGATGAGAATATATATGTCGTGGGTTGCAAGCGTTTAGTTGGAGAAATTAAATATTGGAGTAACACCAAGCAAGACCTAAAACTTCAAAGGTAGAATAAGAAGTGAAAAAGGAACTGGAAAGTAAAAAAAGAAAGTGCTGAATGGATAAAACCCAAAAATCACACTGATAGACCCTTCAAACCCCCCAAACCCAAACAACCTATTCGAGCTCACAAAACAACCTAAATAAGGGGAGATTAAGGGGAGGGTTGTAGGCTCTGACAAAAATAATGAATGGGTGACGATATTGTCAAAGGGGTAACGATATCGTAAGAGGGGTAATTGTGTCTTAAAAAATGTATAGGACCCTTACCCATCATTTTTATGTTTTTATTCTCTTATCCATTTAATCAGGGTTTGAGCATAGTCTTTTGTTAAAATCCCTTAAAGAAATTGTGATTATTACAAATAAATACCTCTCAAACTTGATTTCCACAGACTAATGACAAGATTTATAAAAATGTCGCGAGAGTGCCTTGATGACTACATTTTTTTTATTGTCTCACCCCGGACGCACAATATCATGGGTCATGATCCTAACTCACAATATCTTGATCATGTACCAACAAGGGTGGAGGGAGGGGAGGGCAAGTGGGGTCAATTGCCCCTACTCAACTCTTGAAAACTTATGGGATATGGTGGGTATTTTCAATTTTCTATGGGCATTTGCTATTTTTATTCACCTTTTGCCCTTCCTCAACTTCTAAGGATTAAAAAGTGTAGAATAACCAAACAGCTTAGGGATAGTGATGTCTTTTCCTCTCATACAAAAATAAGCAATTCAAAGTGGACAACTCATACTCCCTTTTTACATGGCAAGTAACCTCCCACCCCCTTGCCTATTCTCATCTCAACTTATAGGCCCATTTGTGAACGAGGAAGAACTCTGTAATCAATTTGCATCAGGTATTTCTTTCTTTATTTTTCATTTTAGAAAAATAAAGTCTTCAAAGGAAACAAATTCATAGCAGATTTGGACTCTTTCCTGTTTTTCCTAAGCCATCTGATCAATTGCATACCAAAAATAACTAGGACGCTTCGGTCATCCGATCGATCAGTCCTTGGTGGTTTCGCGGGTCTTCCCTTTTTTTCTTCTTTTCTTCGCTTTAGCTCTTTCGGCGAGACAACCACAGTCCATTCTAAAATAAATTAAAAAATACAACTCAATGAACCCATAATTTTGTCCATCCATAAATTAGCCAGCATAAAAATACTAATTTGGTGTATGATGTTTCCTAAAAAGTGGGCCTCACAGACTGACAACCACAACCATTAATCTTAAATTGTTTGAGGTGGAAGATGATGCTTTATATCACATAGATATGAATATGGCATTTTGGTTAACTTGACGAATGTCTTTCTAATTTCTACTATTGGTAGCATATCCCCATATCTTTAAGAGCTAAGGTCTTTTAATTGATTTGATCTTTATTTTGCAAAACAAACATGCTATCTTCTTCTTTGCCTCTTTTATACATTAAATTCAATATTAGTTTTAGGTCCATAGACAATTTGAAGGATCGGGTTCAGATTTCTAGATTGGTTAACTCGTGAGCCCAACTGTGTGCAAGCTAAATAAAATATGCAACGAAAAATAAACTCACAAGCACATATCACAAGGACACCAGGTTTAGCGTGCAAAACCGTAAACAGGTGAAAAACTACCGGTCCGAACTGAATCAACAATCAAGAATTATGAATCTTGCAATTACAAAAACCCACAGAATGTGGGCTATAATTTGATTTGGACTCGACCAACATTTCCATGCATATAGGGAGTAAGTCGTCAGTAAAGTTACATCCATACGTACAATGATATGCAATGACACAGAGAGGACAACTTATATTACTTAGATCACTAAACCCTAAACTCTCCCATACGAAATTGAAGTTCACTTAAAATTAAGTGTAGCCCACAGCCTAAGCGAGACAAATCTCTCAACAAAGCTCATCTGGCAATGAACCAAAGCAACTATTTTATACCGTTTCTTTAGATTTTTTTTGGCAGTACATGCTTGTTAGATTTTGGAGTAGTATTGTTACTTGCAAAATCTAATTTGAAATGGTGGAACTACAATCCAAATCTTACCAAGTTCTATGTACTTTGAATTTTGTAGGAGCCCTTATTTCAGTGATGGTAGATTTTTTTTTTCCTACTATGTGGGCCTATTGGTCTAGGAGTGATACTTTCACCTAAGGATCCAGGCATACGTGTGATATTAAAGTGCCAACACCAATAAACCATGAGTATTGGACGGTGGTGGTAGATTTTAACGTTACAACAAGTGAAATCTTTGATTAAGGTTTTCTAGGTTTAAACCACAACTCTTCTTTTAAAGCAACATTACATTTATCAGTTTTTAAACTATGCTAATGAGTAAGAATAGCAGTCTTTTGATGTCGTTGACAGAGCGGGAATCCTTTTTTTTTTTTTTTTTTTCCACAAATAGCATCATTTGATTTATAGGCACCCCAGTAGACTGACTAGGCTACTATTGGCTCCCAAGCACAATTATTCACCCAAAAACATTGTTCCTATTTAGACTCGTCATTGTTCTCTTGTCATCGTCCTTGTCATCGTCAAAGCATTATTATCTCATCGTTGTCTGTCATCTTGGTCGTCATCGACTTCGTCACCATAAAAGCATTAATATCTCATATATCATATAAACGTGATTTGGCAAATCTAAAGCCGATTGAGAAATCCATCCGCCGAAGATTGATCCAATTGTAATGACAGTAGATCAATTTCAATGGTCGAAAGTGAATCTATCGTCTAAACTCCATATGAGTGTCCTCACTTTTATGAGGGATTCGGGGACAGGTACTTAACATTTCACTTAATTATTTTAGATCTATAATGTTGTTTTTATAGTGTGGTAGGTCATTCTTTAAAATTTGAAGATCTTAAATGCCCAAATTATCATTTTTAGTTAAAGATAAATCATATTCCATAATTAGTGGGATATGCCATTAATGAATTTTTCAAATAAAATTTAAAAAATATAAATAAATTTCAAAAGAACACAAATAAATTTTGAAAGACACAAATAAATCTCAAAAGATCACATATAAATTTAAAAAGGCACAAATAAATTTTAAAAGATCTAAATAAATTTCAAAAGATGCAAATAAATTTCAAAAGACGTAAATAAAATTAAAAAACGGAAATAAATTTCAAAAAATAAAAACTCATTTGCCAAAACTAAGACGAACAAAATTCTCAAATTTCAAAATTTTTTTCCAAAAACTCATGTATTTTTGCAAAACTTAGTTAAGTTTTTTTTTGAAAAAAGAAAATAAATTTCAAACGGCTCAAATAAATTTTCCAAATGGATATAAATTTTTTAGAAACTCAGATAAGTTTGTCATAAACTCAAATAAATTTGCCAAAAAATTAAATACATTTATCAGAAACTCAGATAAATTTATCAAAAACTCATTTAATCTTTCCAAAACTCAGATAAATTTATCAAATTAGATAAATTTGTCAAAACCTTAGATTCACACGATCCGAACCCCTTGCTTGGTTGTCTTCTTCCTTTTTTTGGTTCTGGAATCAGAAACAAAACCAGAAAACAGCAGAACATAGAAGACCAGGGCCTTCTCCTTTTCTGATCTTCTTATCCTCGGCGATGGCACAACGACAACAACGATGGAGACCGGTGGATCCTCCGTCTCTAGTGACGGGCATGGAAAACCGGCGAGGTTGGCCTGACCTACAAACAGAGACGGGATGGTCTCTTCTCCTCCGACCTTTTGCGATAAAAAAAATCAGGCAGCATTTGCTGTCGGGAAGCTACCTTCTTCCTTTCCTCTGTTCGGCTAGCAACAAAGGATGGAATCCCTGCAACCTTTCTTCTTTCTTCCTCTTCTCCGATTGTCACCGGTGATGATAAAGAAAGAACAACCAGGAAAGAGGGAGATTGGAAGATTTGAAAGTGAGAAGAAGGAGAATGGGTCTTTTTGGGTAGTGGAGATCGAGAGGACTTGGGAACGAGGGAGAATGGAAGATTTGGATTTAAAATATAAAATTTTATACCTAAACAGTTCAAAGGGCAAATCTGTTATAAAAATGTCTAATGTAACATATCTAGGAGCCCCTCGTCAAAATTTGTCCAACTGCGTGGACTACGGCCCTTGAACGATACTTGTGTGGACCGAATCCTTTAAACATTTCATTTCAAGGACCTTTCGCTAATTTACTCTTACTTTTTTCCGTGAAACCAAACACAACCAAATGAAATTCCCTTCACAAACACTTCCTCCATATCCGCATGGTTCCCATGATGGTAGGTGACACCTTGAGTGGGCATTTGTTTCGCCAAAATCTCTGAGAAGAAGTCTAACAATTGAGAAGTCTTATCATGGGTTGCAGTTTGGGCTAGAAATCCTGGATGAACTTGATGCTATTGTTGGTATCTGACGATTGAGATGAGATACACATAGAATGGTTGTGGGACAAACCCCCGTGTCAAACCACCTGTAGATGGTGCATATTTTTATTGGATCAGCATGATGTGCACATTGATGATGTAGATTATGGGGTTCATTCGGTAGATATCTTTATCTAATCTTATGAATCTCTATCTCTACTCTTATAAAAGAGAACAAAATGCAATTTGATTTCATTACACACCTGGCCCACTTTTATAGTATAAAATCTAAGAGAACAAAATGGCATAACTTGTGTGGGCCCCACTTATATAATAATAATATAATCTATATATTATTATTACCCTTCTAAAAGAGAAGAAGTTGGGCCCCACTTATATAATAATAATAAGATTATAAAAGAGAAGAACTTGTGTGGGCCCCACTTATATAAGAATAATATAATATATAAACATCAAACAACAAATAAAAATAAGAAACCAAATATTGTGTTTCTATTTCAATAGAAGATGCCAAAAAATTTCCAGCAACAACTTGATTTTTCGAGTGACAGACCTAAAAGCCCCAAAAATCTGAAATGCTGGAATGCCCAAAAAACTGAGACGAAGGAATGCCCCAAATAGCGATGGAGAGAGACAGAGAAAAACATGAACAGAGAGAGAGAGAGAGAGAGAGAGAGAGAGAGAGCGCTGTGCTTGTCGATGTTGTTTGCGAGTGTTACCCAGGACTGGAAAAACAAACACGGCAGCGATGTTGTAGCTCGACCCACAAGAGAGGCAAAGAGGGACTGTTTTCTCCTTTGGAAGGCCGAGATCGTGTCTGGGGAAGACAAAGAGAGGATCACCGAAAAGACCACCCTAGCTTTCATTTTTCCTGTGAGCACCTTCCTCTCCCTCCCGCTCTGCTTCTCGTGCTCCTTTTTTTCGTTTCAGGTTTCCCCTCCAATTGCTTATATAAGCTTTAGTAAGGCCGTTGGATTAGTCAATAAAATGGGCGGCCATGATGCATCCTTGTAACACAGAGTGCGAATGGTCCTTATTAGACCGGTCATCATATATATATATCTACCCTTATAAAAGAGAAAAACTTGTCATGCTTATTTCTCTACACATCTGTGGGCCCTACTTATATAATAATTATAAAATTATAAAAGAGAAGAACTTGTGTGGGCCCCACTTATATAATAATAATATAATCTATATATTATTATTACCCTTCTAAAGAGAAGAACTTGGGCCCCACTTATATAATAATATAATCAATATTATATATAAAGAGAGATGCTCGTATGAGAGATATCTCTCACCTTATATAAGATATAAAATGAGGGCCCTCATAGCCATATCTAATGCCAACAACTTAAATATGAGGGCCCCCACCCCCATCTCTCATATAAAGTGAGAGATATCTCTCATATGAGCATCTCTCATATATATATAGGGGAGTGCTCTCCTGAGCTGCAGCCCATCTTAACATCTGCTGCAGGCATGTGGAGAGAGAGAGCGTGTGCATTGGGCGGGATCGAAGAGAAAAATGAAATGAAAACTGGCGCCCTTCTCTATTCTCCATTTCATTTCCCCCTCTTCTCATTTCATCCCCAGTTCATTCCCCCCTTCCATCTTTGGCTCGATCTCTCTCTCTTTCTCTCAGCTCGATCTCTCTCTACAGACTGCTCTCCCTCTCTGTCGCGCCGCTGCTCTCCCTCTCAGCTCGATCTCTCTCTACGTAGACCCTTTCTCGGCGATCTCTCTATCTCTCCCTCATCTCTCCCTCTCTCGTCGATCTCTCTCTCTCTCTCGCTGCGGCAGACCCTCTCTCCCTCTTCCACCATCGCTGCTGCTCTCCCTCTCAGCTCGATCTCTCTCTTTCGCGTCGCTGCTCTCCTCTCAGCTGGATCTCTCTCTCTCTCTCTCTCTCTCTCGCATCGTTAGACGGCATACCCTCTTCCGCCATCGCTGTTGCTCTTCTCCCTTTCATTGTCTCTGCGCAGACCCTCTCTCGGCGAGGAGCAGGTAAGAAAGGGGGAAGACACCATAGAGTGAGGGACAGGGGCGTGGCTAGACCTGGGGCATTGGATGAGGAGAAAAAATCCAATCGTTTTATTAGACGATTTAAAAGGCTTGAGGATGTGACTGGCGAGACAACTCCCCACTTTCGTTTACCTCTAAAAACTTTCGTTTCCCTCCAAAGTCCAAACCCAACACCTGAGACACTGCGCCGACCGCAGTTCGCTATCCTCACCGAAACTCGACGCCGGAAAACCCAACGACTCTGGTTCTTCTTCCTCATGGATCCGACAATGGAGCTGAACCTATCCCTCCATGTTCTAATACTTGATGATGTAGTGGTCTCTACACCGGACCCATTTAGCAGCCCCATTCAAGTGAGTGTCATGATTTTCCCTTTTTCATCTTCTCCGGTCTGGATCTTCCCCCCTTCCCCTCTCCTCTCCTCTCCTCCCCCTTCTCTCCAGCCCATGCTCTCTCCCAAACCCCAGTTCCCCCTCCCTTGTCTCTCCCGAACCTGGCCCCACTTGCCTAAACCCCAGTCCCACTCTCCTGTCTCGCCAGAACAAGGCCCCCCATCTCCACCTCCCTCCCTCTCGTTGTGATGGCCCAAAACCCCATGGACCCTGCCCTATATTTTATCGTTTTTTATGCTTATTAGTTGAAAGTAGTTGGCCACAATCAGGTCTTGTGCCCGTATTTTGTGAGAAATGCCGTTTGAAAATATACAAGTTGTGTAATGAGCTTCATAGCATGGGTCTGATCTAAATATGCCTATAGTGAGAAAGAGCTTTCTTTCAACATTTTTTTTTCCAATTTTTTTCTTTGATATGAGATTCATATATTAAAGACAGATACTATTAGCCTTGAGAGGAAAGTGGAACTAGTCAGAATCTCCACATGATTGGTGGGTTTAAAACCATGGATACAAAGTTATAAGGTGGTATGATTCTTGATCCATCTTATTTAGTAATTAATGAAAAATTCTAAGAAAATTCTAATGTATTTTATCTAAATATGTATTGTGCAGGATGTTGCGACCTCAACGCTGAGTGTGGAATGGGCCTCAAGGTTGAATGCTTATAATGGGTTACGTCAACATTGATATTAGTGTTTTTCTTTTTAACTGTTTTGAATGTTAACATTGGGAGTGACTTTTCATATGGATTGGGTTGAATGTACTAACGTTGGATGTACTAATGTCTTGAACTTATTCAATGTCAATTGGGTATTGAATGTATTGATGTTGGAATTGTATGAATTGTTTGGAAGTTGGAATGGTATGAATGTTAACATTGGATGCTGGGCATTGGACCAGGAGGTAATGTTGGAATGGTATGAATGCTAAGAACTTGTATTGTAGGTATAAATGATAGAGGATAACAAGTGCCTGTTTGCTTCACTGCACTTTATCATATTGATGTTGGATTGACTGCAATTACTATAGTGATGCTGCTGACCTGCAATGAATGGATTAATATCATGATCCATCACTAAATGAGAAAGGTTCTTGCAATTAGTTGTCCATGTAATCCTCTGCAGTAGGCGGTGTCATTTTAGGTTGTCCCTCTAGTGAGAACCCATTGCAGAATTCAATCCTTTATTCCACTGAAGCAGACAGTAAATGGTTTGGGCATCTCCACACACTGATAGCAAACAGGCATATAGTTTGGGCATCTCCAATCCATACACTGATAGCAAACTCAAATTGGTTTTGGGCATCTCCACACATTGATAGCAAACGTGATATCATTGATCTTAATTGGATTCAATCAAATAAGAAGGATTTCATTGATCTTAAATGGGTCCAATCATACCATATTCGATAAAGTTGTACATTGGAGTTGAAACACCCCCGTTCACACTTGATTTAATATAAAAGCTACTGTCAACATTAGAAAACATGACAAACAATATTACACGGTGGATTTTGCACAAGCAAATTATTTAGACTTCCTAATTGCTTCTTCTCTTTTTTTCTCTTCAACTGTTGCATGCAACAATCTATTGTGCATCTCAATAGCAAGCTTCAAGTCTGTGATGAATATTGTCAAATTCTGCAATTCTCCATTTTAATCATTTTTTTCACATGACACTGAACTTGATTCAGGAGCTTCTTCTCTATGGGCTTTGTCTTTCCATATAAATTCCATCCTACAAAAGTTTTCATAAGAATCTGTCTCAAACATGTCTTGAATAAATAAAAAAAATGGAAGTGGGCACATTCAGCATGACATGTTAGAACACTTACATTCCATCTTAGGCATCTCCAAAATTTTTGATTTGGATTCGATATTGTATGAGAGGTAAACAATTTCATATCACCACTCCCACATCGGCATTTAGGTGGCATTTCGGCAGTTGAATTAGTAGATAACAACATTATGAAAAATAAAGTAATAAATATTCAGCATTATTGTTTTGATGACAAACCAATTAACAGAAGAGAGCCCCATCCCTCTTCATTGCAAAAGATGAATCGAATGTAAATACATGAGACTTATTTGTTTGGATATTTATGAATATCTCCCTCAAAGCCTTAATCATCTGCAGTTGGGGTTGTCTGATGTGGGCTCCACCTAGTTGGATCGGGCTGCAGTCAATGCCTTGGCAACAGGCATAGTCAAGATTTTACTGCAATTCATTTTGGAGACGCCTTTTCCCCTCCCTTGTCTCTTTGTGTTTCCTTTCCCCTTTACCTAACCATTCTGAGCAGAGGCTAAGGCATCCACTCTATAAACCAGATTCACTGTCTCTCAGGTTAAAAGGCCATGAAGTGAAATGGATTTACCTGAATGTGGACTTTGGTTGGGTCTCAAAGGGCTTTAGATCTACTCTGTTGAGATGGATTTCGGAAGAGATCCTGCCAACAATGGAGACAGATGGTTATTCCTAATCTGTTTGATACAGAGATGGAGAAGCAAATGGAGCAGATGTGAAACATTTTTTCTCCTCATCCAACGCCCCAGGTCTAGCCACACCCCTGTCCCTCACTCTATGGTGTCTTCCCCCTTTCTTACTTGCTCCTCGCCGAGAGAGGGTCTGCGCAGAGATGATGAAAGGGAGAAGAGCAGCAGCGATGGCGGAAGAGGGTCTGTCGTCTGACGATGCGAGAGAGAGAGAGATCCAGCTGAGAGGCAGAGTAGCGACGCGAGAGAGAGAGAGATCGAGTTGAGAGGGAGAGCAGTAGCGATGGTGGAAGAGGGAGAGAGGGTTTGCCGCAGAGAGAGAGAGAGAGAGAGAGAGAGAGAGAGAGAGAGAGAGAGATCGCCGAGAGAGGGTCTGCGTAGAGAGAGAGATCGAGCTGAGAGGGAGAGCAGCGGCGCGACAGAGAGATCGAGCTGAGAGGGAGAGCAATTTGTAGAGAGAGAGAGAGAGCCGAAGATGGAAGGGGGGAATGGACTGGGGATGAAATGAGAAGAGGGGGAAATGAAATGGAGAACAGAGAAGGGCGCTAGTTTTTATTTCGTTTTTCTCTTCTATCCCGCCCAATGCACACGCGTCTCTCGCACGCTCCAGCTGACTATACCCTCAGCTGCAGCTCGGGAGAGCAGCTCCCATATATATATATATATATACATATATCTACCCTTATAAAAGAAAAAAATTTGCATGCTTATTTCTCTACACATCTGTGGCCCCCACTTATATAATAATAATCTATCTATATCTTGGGCCCCACTTATATAATAATAATAAGATTATAAAAGAGAAGAACTTGTGTGGGCCCCACTTATATAATAATAATATAATCTATATATTATCATTACCCTTCTAAAGAGAAGAACTTGGGCCCCACTTATATAATAATAATAAGATTATAAAAGAGAAGAACTTGTGTGGGCCCCACTTATATAATAATAATATAATCTATATATTATTATTATATCTATTTTTATCTTTATCAAAGAGAAGAACTTGTCATGTTTATTTCTCTACACATTTGTGAGCCGATTATCAATGAGAAGAACTTGTGTGGGCACCACTTATATAATTATAATATAAGGAGGTGGCCTCATTCTGGTATTTTTTTTTCTGCTGTTAAGCTTTATTTCATGCTCATATATCTAATAATGTACCATTTCTTTCTCAAGATTAAGGGGCAAAAGCTTGGCACAGTAGAAGGTGCTCCTTATTGCAACCTTGAAATTATGGGCTCAAGTCATGTATCAATAAAAAAAACAAAACTAAAAGGATTGTTGGATAAAAAAACCAAACTATTGATCGTATGTCGTTTTCTTTCTTATCATCATCATTATCATGATTGTCATTGTTGTTGTTGTTGTTGTTTGTTATTATTATTATTAAATTCTACTTTTGGATGGTATTCAAAAGATGCTTTGAGTATGTATGTTCCTCCAAATTCTCTAGAAATCTAATGCTTGGCTTTCTATGAGCAAATTAGAGAAGGTCATGACCATTAAGTTAGGGGGCTTTGATCGCAGGTCCCTCAACACATCATTTTATGGCAAAAAGTCCACGAAAAAAAGTCATGCAGCCAAAGGTCACTCTCATGGATTCTCCTAGCTGAAATGTCGATATTGCCTTTTCTTGAAATCATATCCCATGATTGGTGGGATGCCCCATTAATAATGGTTAACTACCATTTAATTGGCAACGATTAATGGAATCCCATTAATGAAATTTTCATTCAAATAAATTCTAAAAACACACAAATAAATTTCAAAATAACTCAAACAAATTTCAAAAAACGCAATAATATTAAAAAATGCAATAAATTTCAAAAGAACTCAAATAAATTTAAAAAAACGCAAGTAAATTTCAAAAGATCCAAATAAACTTCAAAAAATATAAATAAATTTCAAAAGATGAAAATTAATTTCAAAAGATCCAAATAAATTTCAAAAGATCCAAATAAATTTCAAAAAATGTAAATAAATTTCAAAAGACATAAATAAAATAAAAAAATACAAATAAATTTAAAAAAAAGGCAAATACATTTCCCAAACCTAAGATAAACTAATTTTCCAAATTTCAGAAAAATATGCCAAAAAATCAAGTATTTTTGTCAAAACTCAGTTAAATTTATTTCAAAAAATAAAAATAAATTTATAAAACACAAATAGATCTAAGAAAATACAAAAAAATTTGCCAAAAACACAGAAAAATTAGTTCAAAAACTTAGTTAAAATTTTCAAAATGAAGATAAATTTGTTCAGAATTCAGATAAATTTGTTCCAGAGCTCAGATAAATAACAAAAAACTCAAATAGATTTTTCTAGAACTGAGATAAATTTGCTTGAAAACTCAGATAAATTTGACAAAAAATAAAAAACTCAGATAAATTTGATAGAAACTCATATAAATTTGTCAAAAACCCCCATATTTGAGTTTCTAAAATTCAAATGAGATGAAATATATCAAATTTCAAAATTCAAATGGGAGGGAATGATTCCAAGCCTCAGTGGAAACTGACCCAACTGAGTCTTGTCTTCTTCCTCTTGTGTTATGTTCCAGAACTCTGCAACCAGAAGTTTGGGAATTGGTAATCTCCGTCTGTTCTTCTCGATCTCCGGCAACGCGGGGTGGGGCGTGGCGCGGTGGTCTCCGACTGGCGAAAAACAACAGACGGCAGTGAAGTAGTCCGAATTTGGACTATCTTCTACGGCGAGATGGAATCTCAGAGCCTTTGTTTTGCTCTGCTTCCGATTTCTGTACCAGCAACATAACCAAAAACCCTTAAATACTGTTCTTTATTCTCCTTTACAGAAAAGAATATGATCTCTCTTTGTGCACAAAAGGACAAAAGTCCTATTTTTGGCCAAGTTAACAAAGTTTCAACTCTTTCTTATTTCTATTCCTAGAAACCAGACCGAGACCACTCTTGCTGCAACACAGGTGTTGACGATGGTTGCAAGATCCGATCAATTGATCTCCGTTGATGAGCACATAGAAATAACAGAGGGAGAATACAAGATTTGAAATTTAAAATTTCAAAATTTTATGCCTAAAACGGTTGAAAGGGCATATCAGTCACTAAAAATGTGATCGTGCGAATATAGGGACCTCTTGTTGTAAAAAGTTTAGCTGCGTGGACCAGAGACCTTAAACAGAAATACCGTGGACCAGAGCCTCTACAAGTTCCACTTCAGGGACCTATTGCTAATTTTCCCTAATTTAAATGCCCTTATGAATTGTCCTGAAGAGATGACTGTTAAATGCCCTTGTAAATTGTCATTAATTAAGAGCCTTAATTTCATGGGAGAATTTAATGAAATTCTAGAGCTTTACTATTTTTCTTAGGCTGCAATGGTTTTATTCAGTTGGTGGAGATAAATTTGTCACAATAAATTGCCTATCACTTAACCAACTTAAGTATGGCTAATAAGAGCTCCATTGTCATGAAATGCTGACTCATTAAAAAGCTAGCTCTACCTGGCGTTGGAGTGCCGCCTTGCATGCAAGGGAAGCGCTATTGGCGGCAATAAATAGTTCACTAAGTGATAATTGATGCAGTCAATCAGTGCCCTCGATTGTTCCAGAGAGAAGGATCATGACGCCCCGGAACCGTGACATCTAGCAGCAGCATCTCCTTGCGTGTAAGAAACTTCTATGCCGGCTATTATTCCCGACTCTATTATGAAAGAAAGAAGTAGCTAAAGCAAATCTAAAGCGTCATTTTCTTTTTACTTCTTATTTTTAGCCAACCAACCACTTGGTACTAAGCAACCGGTTAGCTGTTGCGCTTTCAAAGTAGAAGAGTGGTCTCTTATGATCTTAAGCGTAGCAATGCGTATACGTTAGGTAAGTCAGTGGCGTAATAAGCTGGCCTTTGAAGAACGAAAGAAAGTAAGAAAATCCCCAATTGAACTAGAAAGAAAAATAAGTAATCGGACTTGTCCAGGAACTAGTGATCCAATGTCCAAGGAATAAGACTTCTTGAGCAAAAGAGCACTTCTCTTTCTTGACATAAAGCTGGTTGTCGTGTAATATCTGAAAGATAGCTCGTAAGTGCTCTACGTGCTCTTCAAGCGTCCCACTATAGACCACAATATTATCAAGATATACTACTACAAACAGGTCCACCAATGAGGTAATTATGTTAATTTTCTTACCTTTAACCGATTTGTGATAATTCTCTTTGTTCAAATTTATTTTACAAGGGGGATATTTGTTTAGTTTTTACAAAGTATTTGAATTATTTTACTTAAGATTTGCACTATTTTTCCAATTGATTGTGATGAGTATGGTTTCAGGTTATTATTGTACTCACTATCAAAGAAAATATCTAAAAAAATATAAGGAGTGTAAGTTATGATTTGACCTTGCATGTGCCTTGCACGAGCAGGGTTCCACTAGTCTGAGAAAAAAGCAGATGGGGATCGCTAGTTGACACCCCACTTATCCTCTCTCTCCTCCAAAGGCTAATGATAGATGAATAAAGGAGCAGCATAAAATGAACTGAAAAGCTGATAGATGAATAAAGGGGCAGCATAAAATGAACTGAAAAGCAAAGAGAAGATTAAAAAGGAAAAGGAAAAGGACAAAAGGATGAAAGCAGGAGAAAGGTGCGGTTGAGGTCAGCACGGGAGAGTGCCCACAAAACAACCCTAATGTTTTAGTGACAACCAACACAACGTACAGCTCGAATTAAATTGTGAAAGTACTTTTCACCATCCACATGGGTCGTGACCCAGAATTTAGATAAAATTTCACTGTAACTCAGAATTTCTAGGGAGGAAGCCAACTAGTAAGGTTGTTGGCTAGAGATCTTTGTTGGTATAGAATGTCCCAAATAGTAAGGTAGTTGGCTAGAGATCTTTGTTGGTATAGAATGTGGGTCATGATTTGATTTGGACCCGGCCCGAATCTGACACTGCAGTAAGCAGTCCATTAAAATATACGTGGAACTAATTTCCACAGGAGTAAAATTTAGAGATACGTCTTCCATATAATGATTGTATATTTTGAGCAGATCAAATTTTAAATGAGTGAGCTGCACAGTAAAATTTCACTCCTTTTAACCCAGAATTTCTACTTAGTAAGGTAGTTGGCTAGAGATCTTTGTTGGTATAGCATGTGGGCCATGATTTGATTTGGACTCGGCAAACATTTCCATGCATATAGCGAGTAAGTCGTCAGTAAAATTACATCCATATGTACAGTGACATGCAGTGGCACAGAGAGGAAACCTTATATCACTGATATACACCAAAATTGTGATCTCTCCTTTTCCTACTGAATGACACAGGAAAAAAAAAAAAAAATCTGCGTTGACACAAAAAATAAAAAAAATTCTCTAGAAGGCCACAAAAAATAAAAGACCATCATAATCCCCTTATATTTTATTCTCTTGATTTGATGCGCCACCTCACTTTATTTTAAATGTAAACTTTCCAAACTGCTATCTCACACACACTTCTCATAGTAGGATGCATGGAACTCTACTGTGTAGCCCACATATTGATAATTCGTACTATTAAAAAAATGATGTCATCCCATCCAATGGGAAGTCCTCATATTTGGCTTTTATAAAAGTTTATCTTATAGTAGGATTGAGCACATAATTAATAGCATGATTAATACATATTATTAATGATGCATAAGATTGTTCTAATCATGTTAGCAGGCTTAATTTTGCAATGAGACCAACTCCTACTAAAGTAGAAATTTGAAGATATATCATTAGAGGGGATGACATCCATTTTGAACGGTTAATGAGTGCGGCCCACAGTGGAGTTACATATATCCCACTCACACGATGCGTGTGAGAAAGTGGCCAGGCATGTTTGTTATAGTAACTAGTAAGACAAAATAAAGTAATTGTCGAATTAATGAAAATGATCAGGGCTATGTAAAGGTGAAGTATAATTTCCAATAGAGGAAAGATGCATTTGTTCTCATGAGGTAAAGTAAGATAACATGAGGTGAGAAGTCAGGTGATAATAAAGTAACCATTTTACTTGTCTTTGATGAGGTAAGTATTTTGAAGTCTAGTAAAGTAAAAGTAAAGTCTTTTGGTGGCTGAAACTTTAATTTCCCATTTTTTTGACAAACCAAACATTATTAAGATAAATCTTTGGCAGTTATAATTACTTTACCACAAAATTTTACTTTACCTCTTGCAAACAAACATTCTCTGGACTCCACTCCAGGCCCTGATGTACGTAAATCGTTTGTTTGAGGGAGCAACATCTTTTACTTTAGGTTGCACCCATGGCTTTACTGGCCCACATGCATCATCACTGGTTCACAACTTCACGTGTTTTTCTAGCCAGTGTCTGCTCCCATTTAATGGCATCCCCAATCAATCCTCCAAGTCAAGCGCAAGTCTTCCCAAGTCCATCCCTTGGTGCTGTTATTTTATTACTGATGCAAAATGCAGGAACATTGCAGGTGTACCCCTGTACAACGGGTGCAGGTTCATGACCTATACTGAAACCATGATGGTAACCAATAAACCAACTATCCTAGCAAAAAAAGAACTAAGCACGCTATCACAAATATTTCCATTGTTTCAAAACACTGCAATATTTTTTTCAGAAAATAATGAGTTGAGATAAAAATAAAAAAAAAAAGCTCAAAAGATGGTGAAGTTTCTTAGTATTTAGGAAGGTTAAATGATGATAACGTTTTTCATTATTTTTGCGGGATTTACTAAGAAATTATCCATTTCATCTATACATTGTAAAGATAATTTTTTTTTTTTTTGGGTATAATTTGAAATGGTCTGTTCTCTTCATGCTATTTTAACTTCATTCTCTGGTGGGGTTTTTCTGGTAAACATCCTTGAAGAATCATAAGGTTTGAAAATCTCCCACATAAGATATTCAGGCGTCATTATCATGTGAACAAGATTTGTGATAATGATGGTAACATCATTAATTGACGCTGGGTAGTAATCTCAAAATCACAAAAACTATTTGAAGTTCTATTTATCTATCTATGCTTAAAAATAAAAAATATTGAATTCACAGTGGAAAATGCTTCGGTGAAATAGTTTTTTTTTTTTTTTTTTTTTTTTTTTTGCTAAAAGGAAATTGTATTAGAAGAAGGAGAAAGAAAAAACATAGGCTAAGAGCCCCCAATAGAGCAGCCAAAGAGGCTTCTGTACAAGGAAAAGGAGAAAGGAGAAAGATCACCACATCTCCAGGTTAACAAGTCTCTGTGATGGACAGAAATTTGCAAAACTCAAGGAGAGGCCAACCAGAAAAAGTTTTATTTAACTTCTTGAGAGAGGATGAGAGGAGCTCTGTCCGGTGGACCTTGGCCTTCATCTGGGAGGCTCTAGAGTTTCTGAGGATGGGATCATTCCTACTTTTCCAGATGATGACAAAAATGGTTGTAAAAAAAAAATAGAGGAAGCACCTGATTGGCCAACTTGTCACTGCTTGTGGGAGAAGGGAGAATTGTATTCCTTACACCAGCACTTCGGTGAAATAGTGAGATGATTTTATAGAGCCCATCTGGATGAGTGCCAACCATTAAGGGTAAGGGGATTGAAGGATCTTGATGGGGTTAGGCATGTGCAAGAAATCAACACCATCCAATGACAAGTGAAATGGAGTTCTATATCAGCTATTGCTAATGTGAACCGTTAAGATGAAGGAGCTTGGATGATTGGATGAAATTGGCTTTTAACACATACCCCGTTTCATTAAGATCTTTCAATTTCACTTGCCTCATGGTACTAATCCTGGCGGCCAGGGCCTTGTAATGTCATTTCACTCATCTCACTAGAGAATTTGCCTTTATATGAAGATCACTAAACATATTGACATTAATTTAAGTATCAATGCCATCCAAATCTTGGGTTTGGCCAACTATTTGGTAATATGCTGAAAACCACAAAAAGGCAATGAAACATTAACACAGACGGCTAAGTTTTGGGGTACTCCTCCAGAAAAGAATATTGGTCAAACTCTATGGGCCTCACTTGAGTCTAACTTTAATCAATGCAGCTACTTTTACACTCTTATATCATTGATTTGGCACCGTACCTAATTTTAAGCTCAGCTTACCTTTGCGATCACCATTGGATTGATTCAAAAAAAAAAAAAATGATTAAAAGACCACGAAACATTAAGACCGTTAAATCAAGGGATAGGATAAATTTGATGGGGCTTGTTTTGACATAACCCTTACTTCTAAAGAGGCCTTTCCATCTTCCTATCCCCAATGATAGAAATGTATCCAAGCAGTCCACACAAGCTGGACCACATTAGTATACTCTCCGTTCAGTTCATATTGTAAGAATGGGATTAATTAATGTGGGGTTCATGGGCTGGGCCTTGTTAGAACCAGGCCCATGATGGGCGTGGAGGTCCTTATACTTTTGTTTGATCTATATTTTTGCTATTTGAGTTACTTCATTTGGTCTGTATATAATAGCAGCAGCAATGGATCTATTTATGATTGGAAACTCCAAATTTAGAAGACAATTAATAGGTCCTGACGGGCCTAGGTCGGATCCTGTGGCCTGTGCAATAGGCCAGCCTGGACTCTGGATTCAAAAGGTAATGTGGATTGCGCCCTAACTCTAAACCAAAGGCACACAATTCTGCCAAAAAAAAAAAAAAAGGTTCGATCGATCACATCGGTCGGTCACCACCATCTGACGGTGATCAAATAATGAAAGGACACTGGGCCACACGCTTTTGAATTTTTGTAAACTGATGGTACCTGTTGGGCCCCACACTTGATCAGATGCTGCAGAATGATTGAATCACTCGCAGACCACACAATTTGGCATGGACAAGATCTTTTCTATAAAACTAATAAACAATAAACAATAGAAAGGAAGGAAAGAAAGGGCGCTTTGGATTTCACGTTGGATCTTTGTCGTTTGGATTTCTTTGTGGTTGTGGGGGGCATAAAAGTATGTATGACTCGAGTCAATTTCTGCTTTGTATATATGACTCGAGTCAATTTCTTCTTTTGCTTTGGCGAATCAAAGAAGATCCCAAGTGTCTTCAATAAACGCCGGGCACATGGCAGGCTTTCATTGGTTGGACGCATTATAATACTAGCATACGTTGCAGTAGTTGGTTAGCATGGAGTTGGGTTGGGAGTGAGGGAATCTACCGCTGTTTTTCTCATTCATAGATAGAGAGAGTTTGTGTAGTTGCTATTGTTTCTTTTCTCTCTACTGCACTCTTAGTACTGGGGTCATTCATTTGCAGCGATATCCCATGGATTTTCTATCTCCCACAAATGTTGGCGGTAAATTAATAAGAGAGATGCCATAAATTAATAACTTCGGTTTGAAAGAGATAAGCAATGTGGGGAATTTTTTTATTAATTATTTCCATCTTTTAAATTGTGGTTTATGAAAATCCCTCGAGTTGCTTTTATTGGAATAACGAGCCAATTTTATTCTAATTGTGCCCTTACTCTTTGCTGCAAGAGGATTCTTAAAGATAAGTTTGCTTAGTGTCCATAGAAATGGAAGTTCCCATACTTTTGCGTTTTCTGCTGAATGAATCGCCTTCATAATCCTAATCCCCTAGTTAGAAATACTTTTTAGTGGAATCATGGAAATTAAATGTCTTTTTCATTTTTTCTTGCATAAAAGCATTCCCACCAAAAGATATGAAGGGTTCTGTGTGGAAAAATATCCTGCTTTTCCTTCGATTTCTATGGAAAAGCAGCTACAGAAAAGATCTACCATGATGTTCGCTTGTTATCACTATCATAGACTCTACTTTTTTTAAAATATAGCGAATCTTGTTGAGGTTAACGTTCACTCTTGCTCCTGAGCGGTCATAATAATGATCGAGCCCTCGCCTTCACCATAAAACTATTATTGTGCCGTTTCCTATCACCAATTAGTTTCGGGACAAGTGGTCATTCACTGGGGTGTAAGATCATACAAGTGATATTAGAGTCTGGTAGGTCGGGTGTAGAGTTAAGGTTTAGATTGTTGAAGCCAACGTTCACCCTCGCTCCTGAATGGTCATAATTGTGGTCAAGCACTCGCCCTCATGTTTCCTATCACCAATTAGTTTTGGGATAAGTGGTACTTTAATGGGGTATAAGATCCTACAAACCTCATTCAAACAATAAGGATGGTGGATTTATACCCAACACACCTATATATTTCATTTGCTAAGATCAGATTAACAATGACCACAAGAGTAGATTGTAATTGTGGAGATTCTCTCATAATTGTGATTTTCCTATTTTGTTAAAATAGATATGTATTGTAAGATTTTCTATAGAACTCAATTCTTCAATGTCTTTTTCAAGTTTTTGTAATTGTGACCCACTCACACCCACTAAGCTCTTTTAAATTTGAGCTGGTCCTAATTCCACATTATTCCAAATGCTGTTTCTTAAGAATCTATTTGGTAGCAGGTGAGAAATTTACAAATCTGGTGACTTCTCATTGTCCGTTGAACATGGATTTCTAGTTAAGGATTTATATAGCTAAGGATTTCACATTCATATCAATGCATATGATTTAAGTGTGCAAATCCACAAAGTGAGGATTTTACAATCCCATGTGGTATGTGATGTGTCAGAATTGAGAATATTAAAAAATGAGAATTTATATAGGTCCAAATGTGAACATTTTTTTTTGGGAAATTCCTTTTGTAACAAAATTGAGCGGGTACAGTAATTAAGCTTTCAAGACTTAAAATTGATGGGTTAGGATAATTTGAAAGGAGGGTTTTCTTATTAAAAAAGAAAAAGAAAAAGGGAGAGTATAGGGTTGGCACTTAGCATCCTTTACATGCTATCACGCAGAAAGCAGATGGGGACACCATCGCGCGCTACAGATCTTTGATTGGACCCGACCAACATATCCACCATGTATATAAGTAGTCAGTGAAATTGCATCCATACAATGACAAGCAGTGAAGGTGGGCTGTCCAAAGAAAGAGACCGGACAAGTTGTATGACTCGGATGACTAGGATACGCACGAAAACAGCTCGTAATCATTTTATTCTCCGCAGGCCAAGATATTCGTGCATTGTTTGTTTAATGAAGCTAATGCAACACCTTCCAACGTACTGCTTTAATTTATGAGACACCCACTGCATGGCATGACCCACATGTACCATCACTGGACAGTGGCGGCTCCTTGTTCATTGCATCCGTTTTCTTCTTTTTCATGACATCTATAAAAAAACGTAAAAGCAATCAATCCTCCAGTCAAGCCCAAGTCTCCCCAGGTCTATCCCTTTGTGTTGCCTATATATTATTAGGGTTCGCGGGTGGTTTTTTTTTTTTTAGTTAAAACTTTACTGTTTTGTGTTATTTTGTTACTAAGCCACAAAGCATCTACTTTGCTGGAGTACCACACATAACGTGGGCGCAGGTTAAGGAGAGAACCATATCTCATAACCATGATGGCACCCCCAGACGGCAGATTTTTAGTAAATCACAATCTTCAATTTCGCTTTGCTGCAAATTTAATTTACTCTTTCTACGGAAAATTTAATAGCTCAAGGACTAAAAAAAAGTGACCTTTTGCGAAGACCAGGATGACCTTTAGCAGCGGTTTTTTCTACCACTAAAGGTCCCATTTTGCAGCGGTTTATATTTTACACTGAATTTTTCATAATTTAGTCATAGACGGTTGCTAATGAGACAATAGTGGCGGCACCTTTTTGCAACGGAAAATTTTTTTTGCCTCAAAAGGTAAGCATTAGTGGCGGAAAGAAATCACCGCCAAATCTTTCTTTTTTTCCGTAACTAATTGTCTTTTTTTTTTTTAATAGTTTGTTTGTGTAATGAGAGGATTTTACATTATGTGAATTTATGTTTTCACTAAAAAATAGAATCCTTCATTCCTACCTCTCTCATACGAAATGAAAGTTCACTTTATCAATGAGAATCGATTCATTTTTCTCTTTATCGTAGAATTCTCTCATCACACAAACGTGCCCTAAGAAAACATTGCTCATCTGGTAATAAACCAAAACAACTATTTTTTATTCTTTTTTTAGATTTTTTTAGCGGTACATGCTTGTTAGATTTTGTAGTATTGTTACTTGAAGAATCTAATTTGAAACGGTGGAACTGCCATCCAGATCTTACCAACTTATATGTTCTTTGAATTTTATAAGAGCCCTTGTTTCTGTGGTGGTAGAGATTTTTTTTTTCTTGCTATGTGGGCCTATTGGTCTAGGAGTGATAGTTTCGCCTAAGGACTCAAATATATGTGTAACATTAAAGTGCCAACACCGATCAACATGAATATTGGGTGTTGGTGGTAGATTTTAATATTATAACTAGTGAAACCTTTGGTTAAGGTTTTTTAGGTTTAAATCACAACTCTTCTTTAAAAACAACTTCACAGTTATCAGTTTTTAAGCTATGCTAAGTTCAAACCACCTGCAGATGTTGCATATTTTTATTGGATCAGCATGATGTGCACATTGATGATGTAGATTATGGGGGTCATTGGGCAGATATCTTTAAATATCTAATCTTATGAATTTGAGAAAAAAGCAGATGGGGATTGATAGTTGACGCCCACTTCTCCTCTCTGTCCTCCAAACGCTCGATGATAGACGGAGAAAAATGAACTGAAAAGCAAAGAGAAGATTAAAAAGGAAAAGGACAAAAGGGTAGAAAGCAGAGAAGTGTGTGGTTGAGGGCAGAGTCCAATTCAATTTGCTCAGCACAGGAGAGAGGCCACAACACAAACTAATGTTTTATTGACAACCAACACCACGTAGGGAAGGGTAGAACTGTAAAATTACAACACGTGAGTCATGTGATATTAATGTAGGGCCGCAGCTCGAATTAAATTGTCAAGAGTATTTTTCAGCTTCCCCGTGAGTCATGACACAGTGGTAACTCAGAATTTAGATCAAATTTTAAAGAGGAATTTACGCGAAAAGGACCTTATATGGTCACTAGATGAAAAGGCGTCCATTAATTCATATGATATGAAATTGGTATTCCCGTCAAACTTTTCTCTTTTTCTGCCATTTTTCAACGAGCGTCGTCGTCGTTGCTCATTTCAATTGAACCAAGCATCTTAAGATTCTACGGAGCGACGACGTTGCCGCTCATTTCAATGGGACCAAGTATTTCAAGATTTTGTGAAGAGACAACGTCGTCGCTTATTCTACCCCTTAAGCAAGATTTCATGAAACGGTTGGGCAACGACGTCGATGCTGATCAGAAGTAGGAAAATTAGTGGGTATTTGCACCAAGTGTATATATATATATATATATATATTTGCCCTTTTTACATTACTTTTTTTGTGGGGTTCCTATTAATGATTGTTGCATTTTTTATTTATTTATCATCTTATGGGCCATTTAGAAGTAGGAAAGTTGGGGGGGGGGGGGGGGGGGGGGGGGTTTGTTCTTTGAAGGGAATCAATCGATGAATTTATAGGCTTAAAGCTAAGCAAATTGTAAATGAATTGCGATATGTTATTATCACTATCAAAGGTTTATTGGGAAATGATATGTTTCATTTAAAAGTCATGTTTCATTAAGGTTTGGACTTTGGAGTCCACCAAACTTAGTTTCAGGGAACTCACTTCACCATTCCAAATTTTGATGGTTCAGTTCACATAGTTTGAGCTGATTGTATCCTTTTTTCATGGCCCAAAAATTGTTTAAAGGAAATAATTTATTGTTTATTTTATTTTTTTGGAGCCCTCTGCCATGGCTTATACATAACTAAAAGTGGTTGTGGCAGGAAAATGATCAATGAGGGCATCATTTATTGCATTTCAATGGATCTCTAAACACAAACTGGGATGTCTGATATTATTGGGGGGGGGGGGGGGGGGGGGGCGGGTGGGGGGTGCATCATTCGTTTATTCCTTCAATATTAAGAGTGCAAAAAAAAAAAAAAAAAAGAAAAGTTGTTCTGTTTATGGTACGTTCAACAACACCATCATCTACTTCTTCTAGTCATTCATCATGAAAAAGATGCAATGACGTGATTAAATCATGGCTTCTTGCAACATATCCTTCTGATATCTCTAATAGGGTTATGTACACTACTACTATATCATTCAGAAGCGCAGTCAAAAAGAGAAAAATGAAGGGACTAATTAATGGGTTAACTCATTGCAAAAAACACGTATAGTGCATGAATATTAATAATTTTATGATACTGAATTGGAAATAGGTTGAAGGAAATTGAAAGAAGATGAAGAAACCCACAAGAATCGTTATTTTGGAAAACAAACAATGGGTAAATGACAAAAAGAATACCTCCACATGATATAATGCTTCAATCCAAAATAAGTTAAAAAAAAAAAACCTCTGAGATCATGTTGCAAACTTTTGAGGAAGAAGGAGGCAACAAAATCACCAGACGGGGGAAAACGATGGGGAGGAAGAAGGGAAAAATAGGATTTCGGGGGTATTGTAAGATGTAAACGAGCGACGACGCCGTCGCTTAATGAAACCTTCAATAAAAAAAAATGAAATTAGTGGACGCTTTTTCGTCTAGTGACCATTTAAGGTCCTTTTTCGAGTAAATTCCTCAATTTTAAATGAGTGACCTGCACAATAAAATTTCACTATAACTCAGAATTTCTAGGGAGGAAGCCTACTAGTAAGGTAGTTGGCTAGAGAACTTTGTTGGTATAGAATTTGGGCCATGGCTTGATTTGGACTCGGCCAACATTTCCTTGCATATAGGGAGTAAGTCGCCAGTAAAATTACATCCATACGTACAATGATGACATGCAGTGGCACAGAGAGGGCAACTTATATTACTCAGGTCACTATGCTATACACCAAAACGGTTGGGGGATACACTCCGAGTCTGGATCCCCTTTCTATTTGAGAATTTACTATTAAAGTAAAGGTGAAGTAAAGCCTCCATCATCCTGTCAAGAAAAGATCAGGGATGATATAAAAAGTACATAAATTCAAATTTCTCTTCTTTTAAAAAAAAAAGAAGTAAAAAAGTGATCTCGTTTCCCTACTAAATGCAAAAAAAAAAGAAAAAAGAAAAAAAAATCCACTTTTTATACAAAAAGTAAAAAAAAATCCCCTAGCAGGCCACTAAAATTAAAAGACCATCATAAACCCCATTATATTTTATTCGCTTGATTTGATGCCTTACTCACTTTATTTTAGATGTGAACTTCCAAAACTGTTATCTCCAAGAAACTTCCCATTAGTAGGATGTGTTGAACTCCACTGTGGGGGGCCCACATATTGATAATTCGTACTGTTCAAAAATGATGTCATCCCATCCAGTGGGAAGCCCACGGATTTTTCTCCTATAAAAGTTGATCTTATAGTAAGATTGAGCACATAATTGATACCATGATTAATACATATTATTAATTATGCATAAGATTGTTCTAATCATGTTATCGGTCACATGCTGAATTTTATAATGAGACCAACTCCTGTTAAAGTAAAAATTTGAAGATATATCAATAGAGGGGGATGACATCCATTTTAAATGGTTACGATTATCATTGAGTAGAGTGCGCCCTATTGTGGAGTTACATATATCCCACTCACACGATGCATGTGAGAAAGTGATAGGCACGTGTGTTATATATAGTAATTGGTAAGGTAAAATAAAGTAATTGTCTAATTAATGAAAAAGATCACGGCTATGTAAAGGTGAAGTATAATTTCCAGTAGAGGAAAGATGCATTTGTTCTCATGAGGTAACATAAGATCACTTAAAATGTTCGTGTGGTTAGGAAGTCTAGTTCTAACCTGGAGGTCTTGCCTTCAAATACCTTTTAAGGCCTTACCTAATACATAGTGTTAGTGGGTGGTTTTATGTATCCGTGTGTTTACCAATGATCAACTGAAGGGGGGTCGGCGGGTTCCCATGTTAACAAAAAAAAAAAAAAAAAAAAAAAAAAGATAACATGAAATGAAAAGTCAAGTGATAATAAAGTAATCATTTTACTTGTCTTTTATGAGGTAAGTGTTTTGAGGTCTAGTAAAGTAAAAGTAATTTCTTTTAGTGGTTGAAACTTTAATTTCCCATTTTTTTGACAAACCAAACATTATTGTTACGTCCCGAGCCCGAGACTGCACTCATCTCGAGATGCGATATACGCCCGCATGGGGATTCGCATCAAACTTGTTGACCCTTCGTCCCCACGAACGGCCCACAAGATATCACGTGTGAGGTTCAAATTTCCATAAACCTGTATTTCCACCTATATAATTTTGTCAAATCGATATCCAATTGTAAACCAATAATATCATACTCATCAAGATATAAAGCATAAAAGTTCATGAGCATAGATTTAAGTTCAAGTTTGAGTTCAAAAGATAGGGGGAAAGAAAGAAGTAAGTAAAGTTAGGGTTTGCAAGTTTATAAACTATAACAAAAGATGTGGCAATTCCAAGCCATAGTCCATAGGAAGTGTGACGCCCACGCTCAAAGGTGAGATGTCTAAAAGACATCATCTAAAGTCCATTCGGCTACGTGAATGGGAGATTCCCCCTCCTCGTGGAACTCCGGGGCGGTGGCATCGAGGTACTCACCTGTAACGCCAAGTGTAGCATCATTAGACTAAACATATATAGATCATAAGATGTCAAATTATGAACACTAGGCAAATATGAGCATGACTAAGCATGAGACATACGAATCGTAATTGATAGATACACATAAACAACAGAACTAGATAGCATATCCACATTAGTTACATTCTCCCAAATTTATCATGTAAACATGAATGTAAAGTGAGAGCAAAAAATAGAACAAAACAGAACAGAGTAGTGCCTGGAACTCTCCATCGTGGACCTAGGGTGCCGATCAACCCTCAGAATATAATCCCATCTGCAGAGGGCCAGAAATATAACTAAACTCACACTTAGCCGGGTCCAACTTAGATAGGGTCGAAGCCAAGTGGTGCCGACTCATGAAATGAAGTGTACAAAATAGCAGAATATATTACAGAAACAGATCATATCATATGGTATATAATCATGACTTATCATAGGTGTAATCTAAATAGATACAGAAGCAGATATAAACGTAAACAGTTACATAAACAAGGTATACAAGAACTAAACAACAGTATGATTAAGTCATATAGGAATATTGAAACGGGATGCAATGCATGCTCATAGATCATATACGGAATCAAGATACAAAGCAAGCCAATCCTACGGTCTTGGGACACTCGTGGTCTTCACCGTCCAACTCGGTGTAGTACTAAAGATTTCGGTGTTGGTGACCTACTAAAGAACCCTTGGCATTACTCAATTTAGACATTGAATCCCTTAATATAATACATTTAGTTCGGATCTCAATTTCGAAGAACACAAGGTCCCTTGTGGGTGCACGGTTGCTCAAGCCGCATCCACTTAAATCACAAATCCATTGGACATGAAAAAGGTTCAAGGTATCCAACCTTAAAGTCCAACTATCAGGACAAAACAATCTAAGCATACTATGGTTCAGCACTTGGCTCGCGGTACCATTCGGTTGCCAAGATTATATAAAATCCAATATCGTCTCTATCCCCAATCCTCAAATCAAATAAATAGAGGGAGAATTGGATTCTACGCTTCAAGATCTTTCCAACGGTATGTGAAACTCCAAATTCTGACATACGGATCAAAAGTTATGGCCGTTTGAAAATCTATGAAATCTGTCTAATTCGGCTAGCCGAACAGGAGGCCAAAAGTGGCCGAAAAACCCTGTAAAAGCATTGCTTATGGATAAGGTGGCCAAATGGTGGCCGAACGGCCTTCAGCTGGCCGAATTCTGAGCAGAACCATGAGTTTTAAGCCTGAAAAACCAATACTTTTTGTGGGCTCCGTCCCCAACCTCTAACAATCTTTCAAACTCATCACATATGCACCAAAATGATTCTCCAATACATTCCATTCCATCAAATCCCACCAATTAAGACACATTAACAACCTTATACAAGAACCCACTTACAAAATTAAATCAAACTAATACATGAGCTGGAATTGGGTTTCTAAAACATGAATCATAGCAAGAATCATAGAAATGAAAGTGCATGCACAATATATATTTTGTTTTACTTGCCTTAAGGTGCTTGGAACAAAATCCTACTCAATCAACCTCTCCTAGCCAAACCAAGCTCTCCAAACTAGAAACCCCCAAAAATGCACCTCTAGAAACAACCTAACATCAAGAAATGAAATGGAATGAGGAAGAAGACGATGCATACACGAATTATAACATTCTATGACCAAAAGAAATCAAGAAGAAGTGATTAAGAGAGAAGGAACTTACCAAAAAACAAGAAGATAGAAAGATGGAGTGCTAGAGCTTAGAAGATGAAGTCCTAGTTGAAGGAGATGGAGAAGATGAAGTGGAGATGAAATCAACTCACATGCAAAGTCTCTAGAGCCTTATCTTGAGAAAACTTGGTAGAAGAAGTGAAGAGGGGAAATGGTTTTCAGCTAGAATGAAGAAGAAGAGGAAGAAAATTGTTGGATGGAGTTTAAAAGAGGAACATTTTCTGAGTTTTGCATGCAAACCCAGGTGGTTCACATAATTTTCAAGAAGGGGCTTTATGCAAGGAAATAGGCTGGAAATGGGTCAGTTTGGCTCCGAATCCAATGTGTCAAAACACAAAAATTAAAGCCCAGATTATTCTATATGCAATGCACCCAAAACCTACAAAATTTATAAAGACACACACAAAAGCCAAAATACTCCAAAAACCATAATCTACCTAGTCAAAGGTCAACCCAACTAAATTATACCTAATCAGGCCCAATTACATTCAAAACATCCATTGAACTACTAATCTCAATTAATTAACTATTAACCGAAATTAAGGCGGGTTAGGGTGTTACAATTATAAAGATAAATCTTTGGCAGTTATAATTACTTTACCACAAAATCTTACTTTACCACTTGCAAACAAACATTCTCTGGACTCCACTTTAGGCCACAATGTACGTAAATCGTTTGTTTGAGGGAGCAACATCTTTAACTTTAGGTTGCACCAATGGCTTTACTGGCCCACATGCATCATCACTAGTTCACAACTTGTCACATCCCAGTCCCGAATAAACTTGGCCAAGGGTAATTCCCAAGGTGTAACACGCGTATTCCTGTGCACCCCGCACCTGTATCGGGTCAAGTGCGAGTCACGAAAGATAAATTTCCGAATTTCCACTTGTGAGACGTGCTCACTGACACATGTGTCTGTATATTTAATAGCGGAAGCATCAAACATTCAATAAAAGGTATCATACCATGAGTTGTCCAAGATTCTCAAGTTCATAAGCAAAAGATGATTTCATTACTAAAAGAAGTGGAGATTTAAAACATATTCTGCCTCAAATAATACAAAAATATCTATATACATCAATACCAAAAGTAATATCTAGTTCAACTATCATGCTGACTATGTTCACTAAACAAAAGATTTGTATCTACAAAAGTACGGAACATAACGCTCTCCAAGACAAGCTAGACAGCTCCCTCTGCTGTCCATTCTTCTAAGCATGGAGGTTCGTCGAGGGCCTCCTCCTCTCCCTCCGCATTCTCCTCAGGACCGGGGGCGGAATCTGCGTCTGTAACACCAAAGAATAACTAATGAATACAACGATTCAGCTGAGTATAAGCAATAATCCATTTGCACATGTTGTATCAAATTCATAATTAATGACAAAAGATTGAAAGAGATCATATAAAGGTAGACTAGGCAATTGTGCATTCAAATTTAAATCATGCTTCAAGAATCAATAATAATGGAAACTTATACATTCTAGTTGATAACCACATTAGCTAAATCCCCTAAAAAAGGGCACGCGTTTTGGGATGTTATCAGCGACCCTGCTAAAGGTTCAACTGGCTACCCGGGTTCTGGAGTTTCAGTGCTCCAGACTGTCTACTGCGCGGCGACGTTCACAATCTAAACCAAGAGTCAACTCCGTCAGGTATTGTCCTGTCAAAGCTAAGTAGTACCGGCTCATTCAAATCCATAAACTATTAGTACTTGAGCGGACTCCACTATTCATTCAATACTCAATCATTTTCCAATCACATTCTATTCAAGACTTCTCCATTATATATTAACAATGTAACGACAATTCAAATCATAATATGAAGGGTATGCAATCTATGCAGGTGAAGTCATGAATATAGTAATCGATATGCACATGCATTATAATTTAAGAGAGTGAAGGTATATTACTAGCCCATCCTATGCTATCTATCCACTGTCTCTCTCCATCCAATCCGATATAGTTTTAGAAGGTAAATGTACTACTATCTTAATTTGGTGTCACATTGTATGAGCAATGTACATTGAATTCCTAAACCAATACTTATGGTGTGGTGATAGGCTAATGAATAGAGTTCATGAACTGATCTTAGCCTTTAAAGATCATTCATGAGATTTATAATTTTTCATTGGGCATGTGGAAAAGTTTAAGGTTCCAAGCTAAGGTTTCACAAGGCATTCCTATAACCTACAACCTTATTGGTTTAGTGTTTGTCTTACAATCATCCTCAGGGTTTGATTATGGAAGGTTTCAGGCCGTCTAGGAGTGGAGTTAACTCCTTAACTAGTCAATGGGGTCCAATTTAGGTTCAAAATCCCTTTTTCTAAAAGAGATAGACCTGGTTCATTGATCCACATTTTCACTTCCTCTCCTAACCTCTAATCATGAGGATATGTGGACCATTAGATTCTACGTGCCAAGAGCTTTCCAATGATATTGATCAAAAGTTATTGTAGTTCAAAAATTTGTCAAAATTTGGCTAAGTCTGCTAAGAGTTTGAACTCTCAGTACAAGACTTCGAATGTACAAGGTCTGGTCATCCCAAGCCAAAGACCAGAGAAGCCAAGAGCTCGAACTCTCAGTACAAGAGTTCGAACATTCAGTGCAGATTTTCCGGAAAAATGTTGTTTTGCATTGTTTCTCAAGTTCCTTTCCTCCTCCAACACAACCCCCCCCCCCCCCCCCCCCCCCCCCCCCCCCCCCCCCCATCTTTTCTACTCATTTTCAGGTCTTTCCAAAGACCAATTTGACCATGTTTTAAGCCGCCTCCAATGCTCTTTATATAAAATCCATACAATTTCCATTAACACACCACTAAGAAACCCATTTACAAACTTGTCTCATTGAAATTAAAGGGGCTAATAACAACATAAGTGAACTGAATTTTCTTTCAAGAATCAATATAAAGCAACATGCATAGACATAAATTACTTATACTTGCCTTAAACCAAGCTTTTAAACCTTCTCTTCCACAATTGAACCAAACCAAGTAAAAACCCCCAAATATCAATCCTAACCAAGAATCCAAGTGGAAAATGTGTGTAAGAACGCATGCATGCAAGAAAAGTGAGATCTATTGACTCAATCACCACTCAATTACCACAAGAAGGATGAAGTTCTTACCAAAGAAATTGATGAAAGGTTGTAGGAGCTAAATCTTACTCAACCAAGCTAAGAGAATGAAGAGGAGAGTTTGAAGGAGTCAGACTTTATAAATAATCACACATGCAGCTGCATCCTTGGTGAATTTGAGGAGAAAGGAAGAAGGAAACAAAGGAAGGAAGGAGAGAGAGTTCTTTGCTTTGAATGGAATGCAATTGAATGAAATGGCTGGCTATTTTAAGTGAATAGCTTTAAGAATTTATAAGAAAACTCAGGCTCTTATTCATTATTTCATTTTGAGTCAAATGATATCCTGCTTGATTAGTTTGAGGTCTAATGTGGAAGTGTTCAATATAAAAGATGACGTGCTCGACGAAATACACGCGATGGCACCAAGAAGATGTGCATACGATGTAAAAATAGAAAATTTGAATTTACGAAAAGGTCCCCTGCTCTACCTAAAAGCTATAATCTATGGTCAAACTACCTACGTACCCAAGACTCAATGTCTAACTAACATGCTAGAACAAGACTAATTTACACTAAAATAGTTTAATTAGTATCTAAGCACAATTAATTTATATAAAACATAATTAGTTAGGCATAAGCAAGATTAAATCGGGTCGGGGTGTAACACAACTTCACGTGTTTTTCCATCCAGTGTTTGCTCCCATTTAATGGCATCCCCAATCAATCCAATAAACCAACTATCCTAGAAAATAAAGAAGTATGCACGCTATCACAAATATTTCCAATGTTTCAAAACACTACGATATTTTTTTCGGAAAATAATGAGTTGAGATTAAAAAAAGCTCAAAAGATTGTGAAGTTTCTTAGTATTTAGGAAGATTAATTGATGATAACATTTTCCATTGCTTTTGTGGGATTTACTAAGAAATTATCCATGTAATCTATACATTGTAAAGAGATTTTTTTTTTTTATAATTTGAAATGTTCTGTTCTCTTCATGCTATTTTAACTTCTTTTATTGGTGGGGTTTTTCTGGTAACATCCTTGAGGAATCCTAAGGTTTGAAAATCTCCCACATAAGATATTCAGGCGTCTTTATCATGAGAACAAGATTTGCGATAATGATGGTAACATCAATAATTGACGCTGGGTAGTAATCTCAAAATCATAAAAACTATTTGAAGCCCTATTTATCTATCTATGCTTAAAAATAGAAAAAAATATTGAATTCACAATGGAAAATGCTTTGGTGATTTTTTTTATTTTTTTTTTTGCTAAAAGGCAATTGAATTAGAAGGAGGAAGAAAAAAAAAAAGGGCTAAGAGCCCCCAATAGAGTAGCCAAAGAGGCTTCTGTATAAGAAAAAGGAGAAAGGAGAAAGATCACCACACCTCTGGGTTAACAAGTCACTGGTTAGGCCTAACTTACCTAATTTTATGCTCAGCTTACCTTTATTCACTATTGGATTGATTCCAAAAAAAGAAACAAATTTATGGTTAGAAGACCATAAAAAATTAAGACCGGTAAATCAAAGGCTAGGATAATCTGATGGATTTTTTTTTTTTTTGGGGGATAACCCTTATTTCTAAAGAGGTCTTTCAATCTTCCTATCTCCAATGATAGGAATGTATCCAAGCAGCCCACACAAGCTGGACCACATTAGCATACAATCCGTTCAGTTCATATTGTAATGGCAATAATGTGGGTTTCATTGGCTGGGCCTTGTGAGAACCAGGCGCATGATGGGCTTGGAGATCCTTATACTTTTGTTTGATCTGTATTTTTGCTATTCGAGTCACTTCATTTGGTCTGTAATAGCAGCAGAAATGGAAGTATTTATGATTGGAAACTCCAAATTTAGAAGACAATGAATAGGCCCTGACGGGCCTAGGTCGGATCCTGTGGCCTGTGCAATAGGCTAGGCTGGACTCTGGAGTCAAAAGCTAATGTGGGCTACGCCCTAACTCTAAACCAAAGGCACACAATTCTGAAAAGAACAAAAAATAAAAAAAATAAAAAAAAAAATCGTTCGATCGATTACATCAGTCAGTCACCACCATCTGACGATGATCAAATAATGAAAGGACACTGGGCCACACTTGCTTTTGATTTTTTGCAAACTGATGGTACCTGTTGGGTCCCACACTTGAGCAGATGCTGCAGAATGATTGAATCACTCACAGACCACACAATTCGGCATGGACAAGATCTTTTCTACAAAACTAATAGACGATAGACAAGATCGTGTGTGTTTCACGTTGGATCACTCGAGTCAATTTCTCCTTTATCTTTGGCGAATCAAAGAAGATCGCTAGTGCCTTGGGCACACGGCAGGCTTTCATTGGTTGGACGCATTATAAGAGCAGCATATGTTGCAGCGGTTGGTTAGCATGGAGTTGGGTTGGGAGTGAGGAATCACTGCTGTTTTTCTCATTCATAGATAGAGAGAGTTCGTGTAGTTGCTATTGTTACTTTTTTCTCTACTGCACTCTTACTACTGGGGTCATTCATTTGCAGCAATATCGCATGGATTTTCTACCTTTCACTAATGTTGGCGTTAAGTTTGTAAAAACTGTTGCGGACATAGAGCCAGAGGTGTATGACTATGACCAGGATGAGATTAATAATGATCAGGAAGAGCTGGATGATCAAGTTGATGATAAAGATTTTGATGAGAATGATGATCGAGATAAAGAAGATGAAGATTTTAATGAGAACGATGATCGAGATAAAGAAGATGAAGATTATAACGAGGATGAAGAGGAGGATGCTGATGATCCTAACAACAAAGAGTACACCGAAGGAAAAGGCACCTTGGATGATGATAATCAAACGTCGGATGAAACAGACAATAAAAAGGACTCTACAGAGAACCCAATTGCACCCAACAGTGAAGGAGGCAATGCATTTTCAGATGCAAAGGAGCCTGCAACGGAGCAGACAGACGGTCCCCCGCATGCGATAAAGGACGCCAAGCAGCAGTGGGAGGATGATAATAAGAAGACGGCATCGGATGAATACAAGGACACAAAGCAGCAGGCTGAGGAGACTGATCAGAAGATGGCATCGGATGAAAACAAGGACACAAAGCAGCAGGCAGAGGAGACTCAAAAGCTGGCATCGGATACCTACAAGGACACAAAGCAGCAGATGGAGGAGACTCAGAAGATGGCAACGGATAAATACAGGGACTCGAAACAGCAGATGGAGGAGACTCAGAAGATGGCATCGGATACATACAAGGACGCAAATAAGGTGATAGGCACTGCAAACAAACTTTTTGTTACATCTAACAACAACAACAACAATGCTGCAGCTGCGAGTCGAAAGTCACAACAAAAGCCACAGGGACTGGGACAGCAACAGTCTCAAGGAAAGCCACAACAAAAGCCTCAGGGACCGGGACAGCAACAGTCTCAAGGAAAGCCACAACAAGAGCCACAGGGACTGGGGCAGGAACAGTCTCAAGGGAAGCCAGAACAAAAGCCACAGGGACTGGGACAGCAAGAGTCTCAAGAGGTTAGTTTGTAAAATTTTCAAAGAAATGCTTGCAATTGCATTGTATAAAGCATCTACTTTGTAGGAGTACCGCACATAATGTGGGTGCAGGTTAAGGAGAACCATAGATTAGAATCATGATGGCACCCCCACACTGCAGATTTCTTAGTAAATCTCAATCTTCAATTTCACTTTGATGCAAATTTAATTTGTTCTTTGTATGGAAAATTTAACAGTTTCAGGACTAAATAAAAGTGACCTTTAGCTGCGGAGGGGATGACCTTTAGCGGCAGTTTTTTCTGTCACAAAAGGTTCTATTTTGCAGCAGTTTTTATTTTACACTAGTTTTGTCACAATTTAATCTTAGACGGCCAATATCGAGGCAATAGTGGCACTTTTCGCAACGGAAAGAATCTCTGCCTCAAAAGGTAAGCATTAGGGGCGGAAAGAAACCATCGCCAAATCGTATTTTTTTTCTGCAACTAAATCTCTCTTTTTTTTTTTTTTTTTAAGTTTGTCTATGTAATGAGAGGATTTCACACTATGAATTTTTGTTTTCACTAGAGAATGGAAACCTGCATTCATATATCTCCCATATGAAATTAAAGTTCACTTTATTAATGAGAATCGGTTCATCTTTTTCTTACCATAGAATCCTCTTATGATACAAACGCACCTTAAGTAAGCATGGAAGCAAAATTAAGTGTAGCCAACACGGCCTAGGCGAGACAAATCTCTCTACAACACTCATGTGGCAATGTACCAAAACAACTATTTCTTACTTTTTCTTTAGATTTTTTTATAGGGTACATGCTTATTAGATTTTGGAGTAGTATTGTCACTTGAAGAATCTTTTTTTTTTTAATTTTTTTTTTGTGGGAACTTGAAGATTATAATTTGAAATGGTGGAAGTACCATCCAGATCTTACCAACTTATAAGTACTTTGAATTTTGTATGAGCCCTTGTATTAGTGGTGGTAGATTTTTTTTTCCTAATACGTAGGCTTATTGGTCTAGGAGTGATACTTACACTAGAGGCTCCAGACATATTTGTGATATTAAAGTGCCAAACACCAATCAACCATGAGTATTGAGCGGTGGTGGTAGATTTTAATGTTACAACAAGTGAAATCTTTGGTTTAGGTTTTCTAGGTTTAAACCACAACTCTCCTTTTGAAGCAACATTACAGTTATCATTTTTTAAACTATGCTAAGGATACCAGTCGTTTGATGTATTTGACAGAGCAAGAATTCAAATTTATTTCCCAAGAAGAGCATCATTTGATTTATAGGCACCCCAGTAGACTGATTAGGCTGCTTTAGGCTCACAAGCACAATTATTCACCCAAAGACATGGTTCCTCCTTAGAAGCATTATTATCACATCATTGTCCGTCATCTTGGTTGTCATCGTCTTCATCACCATCAAAGCAATATTATTATCTCATATATCATATAATGAGAATTCCATCAGCTGTAGATTGATCCATAATTCCATACTTTTTTCCATGAAACCAAACATAACCAAATGAAATTCCCTTCACAAACACTTCCTCCACATCCGCATGGTTCCCATGATTGTCGGTGAACACCTTGAGTGGGCATTTGCTTTGCAAAAATCTCTGACAAGAAGTCTAACAATTGAGAAGTCTTATCATGGGTTGCAATTTGGGCTAGAAATCCTGGATGAACTTGATGCTATTGGTGGACTCCGACAATTGACTATTGAGATGAGATATACATAGAATGGTTGTGGGACAAACCCCCGTGTCAAACTACCTGTAGATGTTGCTTATTTTTTATTGGATCAGCATGATGTGCACATTGATGATGTAGATTATGGGGCTCATTCGGCAGATATCTTTATCTAATCTTATGAATTTGAGAAAAAAGCAGATGGGGATTGATAGTTGACACCCACTTCTCCCATCTCTCCTCCAAACGCTGATGATAGATGAAGAAAAATGAACTGAAAAGCAAAGAGAAGATTAAAAAGGAAAAGGACAAAAGGGTGGAAAGCAGAGAAAGGTGTGGTTGAGGGCAGAGTCCAGTTAAACTGGCTCAGCACAGGAGAGTGCCCACAAGACAACAACCAACACCACGTAGGGAAGGGTAGAATTGTAAAATTACAACACGTGAGTCATGTATATTAAGGTAGGCCCACAGCTCGAATTAAATTGTCGAATTAAATTGTCAAAGTACTTTTCATCTTCCACAAGGGTAAAATTTAGAGATACGTCTTGGATATAGTGATTGTATATTTCGAGCAGATCGGATTTTAAATGAGTGAGCTACAAAATAAAATTTCACTTCTTTTAACTCAGAATTTCTACTTAGTAAGGTAGTTGGCTAGAGATCTTTTTACTCACAGACCACCTAATTCGGCACTGTTTGTGTCTCACATTGGATTTTTGTCGTTTGGATTTCTTTGTGGTGTAATAAAATATGACTCGAGTCAATTTCTCCTTTCGCTCTGGCGAATCAAAGAAGATCCCAAAGTGTCTTCAACAAACGCTGGGCACATGGCAGGCTTTCATTGGTTGGACGCATTATAAGAGAGCGCAGCATATGTTGCAGTAGTTGGTTAGCATGGAGTTGGGTTGGGAGTGAGGAATCTACTGCTGTTTTTCTCATTCATAGATAGAGAGAGTTCGTGTAGTTGCTATTGTTACTTTTTTCTCTACTGCACTCTTACTACTGGGGTCATTCATTTGCAGCAATATCGCATGGATTTTCTACCTTTCACTAATGTTGGCGTTAAGTTTGTAAAAACTGTTGCGGACATAGAGCCAGAGGTGTATGACTATGACCAGGATGAGATTAATAATGATCAGGAAGAGATGGATGATCAACTTGATGATAAAGATTTTGATGAGAATGATGATCGAGATAAAGAAGATGAAGATTTTAATGAGAACGATGATCGAGATAAAGAAGATGAAGATTATAACGAGGATGAAGAGGAGGATGCTGATGATCCTAACAACAAAGAGTACACCGACGGAAAAGGCACCTTGGATGATGATAATCAAACGTCGGATGAAAAAAACAATAAAAAGGACTCTACAGAGAATCCAATTGCACCCAACAGTGAAGGGGACAATGCATCTTCAGATGCAAAGGAGCCTGCGACGGAGCAGACAGACGGTCCCCCGGATGCGTTAAAGAACAACAAGCAGCTGTGGGAGGAAGATCAGAAGACGGCATCGGATACATTCATGGAGACGAAGCAGCAGATGGAGGAGACTCAGAAGATGGCATCAGATGAATACAAGGACACAAAGCAGCAGGCTGAGGAGACTGATCAGAAGATGGCATCGGATGAAAACAAGGACACAAAGCAGTTGATGGAGGCGACGCAGAAGATGGCATCGGATGACTACAAGGACACAAAGCAGCAGATGGAGGCGATTCAGAAGATGGCACGGGATGAATACAAGGACACAAAGCAACAGGTGGAGGAGACTCAGAAGATGGCAACGGATAAATACAAGGACACGAAGCAGCAGATGGAGGAGACTCAGAAGATGGCATTGGATGCATACAAGGACACGATTCAGCAGATGGAAAAGACACAGAAGATGGCATCGGACGCATTCAAGGACGCAAATAAGGTGATGGGCACTGCAAACAAACCTTTTGTTACTTCTAACAACAACAACAACAATGCTGCAGCGAGACGAAAGTCACAACAAAAGCCACAGAGACTGGGACAGCAACAGTATCAAGGAAAGCCACAACAAAAGCCACAGGGAGTGGGACAGCAACAGTCTCAAGGAAAGCCACAACAAGAGCCACAGGGACTGGGGCAGGAACAGTCTCAAGCGAAGCTAGAACAAAAGCCACAGGGACTGGGACAGCAAGAGTCTCAAGAGGTTAGTTTGTAAAACTTTCAAAGAAATGCTTGCAACTTTGCAGGAGTACCGCACATAATGTGGGTGCAGGTTAAGGAGAACCATAGTTTATAACCATGATGGCACCCCCACACTGCAGATTTCTTAGTAAATCTCAATCTCAAATTTCACTTTGATGCAAATTTAATTTGTTCTTTGTAGGGAAAATTTAACAGCTTTAGGACTAAATAAAAGTGACCTTTTGCGGCTGTTTTTTCTGCCACTAAAGGTTCTATTTTGCAGTGGTTTTTATTTTACACTCGTTTTGTCACAATTTAACCTTAGGTGGCCAGTAACAAGGCAATAGTGGCACTTTTTGCAACGGAAAAAAATCTCTCCCTCAATGCGGAAAGAATCCATTGCCAAATCGTTTTTTTTTTTTCTTTCCCGCAACTAAATGTCTTTTTTTTTAGTTTATTTGTACAATGAGAGGATTTCACACTTTGTGGATTTATGTTTTTATGCATTCATATCTCTCCCATATGAAATTAAAGTTCATTTTATCAATGAGAATCGGTTCATTTTTCTCTTTATCGTAGAATCTTCTCATCAAACAAACGCACGAGCATAGAAGCAAAATTAAGTGTAGCCCACAACCTAGGTGAGACAAATCTCTCAACAATGCTCATGTGGCAATGAACCAAAACAACTATTTCTTACTCTTTCTTTAGAATTTTATATAGTAAATGCTTGTTAGATTTTGGAGTAGTATTGTCACTTGAGGAATCTTTTTTTTTTTTCGTGGGAACTCGAAGAGTATAATTTGAAATGGTGGAACTATCATCCAGATCTTACCAACTTATAAGTACTTTCAATTCTGTACGAGCCCTTGTTTTAGTGGTGGTAGATTTTTCTTCCTAATACGTGGGCTTACTGGTTTAGGAGTGATACTTACACCAGAGGCTCTAGACATATGTGTGATATTAAAGTGCCAAACACCAATCAACGGTGAGTATTGAGCGGTGGTGCTACATTTTAATGTTACAACAAGTGAAATCTTTGGTTTAGGTTTTCTAGGTTTAAACCACAACTCTCATTTTAAAGCAACATTAAATTTATCAAATTTTAAACTATGCTAAGGAGTTAGGATACCAGTCTTTTGACGTTGTTGACAGAGCAGGAATCCATTTTTTTTTTTTTTTTAAAGAGCATCATTTGATTTATAGGCACCCCAGTAGACTGATTAGGCTGCTATAGGCTCACAAGCACAATTATTCACCCAAAAACGTTGTTCCTCCTTAGACTTGTCATTGTTGTCTTGTCATCATCGTTGTCATTGTCAATGCATTATTATCTCATCCTTGTTTGTCATCTTCATCATCATCGTCTTCATCACTATCAAAGCATTATTATCTCATATATCACATAAACATGATTTGGAAAATCTAAAGCCGACTGAGAATTCCATCAGCCGTAGATTGATCCATAACTAGTGCATACTGTAAAGACACTACATCAATTTCATTGGCTGACAGTGAATCTACGGTCTAAACACTATATGAGTGTCCTTACTTTTTTCCATGAAACCAAACATAACCAAATGAAATTCCCTTCACAAACATTTCCTCCACATGCGCATGGTTCCCATGATTGTAGGTGAACACCTTGAGCGGGCTTTTTTTTTTTTTGCAAAAATCTCTGACACGAAGTCTAACAATTGAGAAGTCTTGTCGTGGACTTCAATTTGGGCTAAAAATCCTTGATGAACTTGATGCTATTTGTTGGACTCCGACAATTGCCTATTGAGAAGAGATATACATAGAATGGTTGTGGGACAAACCCCCGTGTCAAACCACCTGTAGATGTTGCATATTTTTATTGGATCAGCATGATGTGTACATTGATGATGTAGATTATGGGGGTCATTCGGCAGATATCTTTAATTATCTATTCTTATGAATTTGAGAAAAAAGCAGATGGTGATTGACAGTCGACACCCACTTCTCTCTCTCCTCCAAACGCTGATGATGGATGAAGAAAAATGAACTGTAAAGGCAAAGGGAAGATTAAACGGAAAAGGACAAAATGATGGAAAGCAGAGAAAGGTGTGGTTGAGGGCAGAGTCAAATTAAATTGGCTCAGCATAGGAGAGGGCCCACAACACAACCTAATGTTTTATTGACGACCAACACCACGTAGGGAAGGGTAGAATTGTAAAATTACAACACGTGAGTGATGTGATATTAAGGCAGGAACACAGCTTGAATTAAATTGTGGAAGTGCTTTCACCTTCCACGTGAGGAAGCAGTCATTCAAAATAAGAATCGGATCCCTGTTTGGACCAAACAATCAGAGGGTGATATATGGAGGAGGAGAAGTCAAACCGGCTGGCATCTATCTTTTCTAATAAAAAAATAAAAAATTCTCCCATATGTCATTTCCTGATTAGTCCAAACAGGAGATCCGTTTCCTTCAAAATATACGTGGAACCAATTTCCACTGGAGTAAAATTTAGAGATACGTCTTACATATAGTGACTGTATATTTTGAGCAGATCGGATTTTAAATGAGTGAGCTGCACAATAAAATTTCACTCCCTTTAAATCAGAGTTTCTATTTAGTAAGGTAGTTGGCTAGAGATCTTTTGACTCACAGACCACCCAATTCGGCACTGTATGTGTCTCACGTTGGATCTTTGTCGTTTGGATTTCTTTGTGGTGTAATAAAATATGACTCGATTCAATTTCTCCCTTCGCTTTGGCGAATCAAAGAAGATCCTAAGGTGTCTTCAATAAACGCCGGGCACACGGCAGGCTTCCATTGGTTGGACGCATTATAAGAGCAGCATATGTTGCAGTAGTTGGTTAGCATGGAGTTGGGTTGGGAGTAAGGAATCTACTGCTGTTTTTCTTGTTCATAGATCGAGAGAGTTTGTGTAGTTGCTATTGTTTCTTTTTTCTCTACTGCACTCTTAGTACTGGGGTCATTCATTTGCAGCAATATCCCATGGATTTTCTATCTCTCACAAATGTTGGCTATAAGTTTCTAAAAACTGCTGCGGACACAGAGACAGAGATGTATGATCAGGATGAGATGAATGATCAGGAATGGCAGGATGATCAACTTGATGATGAGGATTTTGATGAGAATGATGATCGAGATAAAGAAGATGAAGATTTTAATGAGGATGAAGAGGAGGATGCTGATGATCCTAACAATAAAGAGTTCACCAACGGAAAAGTCACCTTGGATGATGATAATCAAACGTCGGATGAAACAGACAATAAAAAGGACTCTACAGATAATCCAATTGCACCCAACAGTGAAGGGGGCAATGCATATTCAGATGCAAAGGAGCCTGCGACGGAGCAAACAGACGGTCCATTAAAGGACGCCATGCCGCGGTGGGAGGATGATCAGAAGACGGCATCGGATACATTCGTGGAGACGAAGCAGCAGGTTGAGGAGACTCAGAAGATGGCATCAGATGAATACAAGGACACAAAGCTGCAGGCTGAGGAGACTGATCAGAAGATGGCATGGGATACATACAAGGACACAAAGCAGCAGGCTGAGGAGACTCGAAAGATGGCATCGGATACATACAAGGACACAAAGCAGCAGATGGAGGAGACTCAGAAGATGGCAACGGATACATACAAGGACACGAAGCAGCAGGTGGAGGAAAGTCAGAAGATCGCGGCGGATACATACGAGGACGCAAATAAGGTGATGGGCACTGCAAACCAACCTTTTGTTACATTTAAGAACAACAACAACAACAACAACAATGCTGCAGCTGCGAGACGAAAGTCACAACAAAAGCCACAGGGACTGGGACAGCAACAGTCTCAAGGAAAGCCACAACAACAGCAAGAGTCTCAAGAGGTTAGTTTGTAGAACTTTCAAAGAAATTCTTGCAATTGCACTGTATAAATTCTCCATAGCATTTCATTGAAGAGAACCTCTAAATTTATAGAGGCTAATAACAACCCTATGCAGTCAGTCAGATATAATATTGTTCAAATTTAAACTAGCTAAATCTCTGACCAACCTTATTTTAATATTTATCTTTGAACAAATTCTCAAACATAGTGTTCCTACTGCACAGGAGCAAAAGCCTATGGAAAGTGGTCCTACTCCACAGGAACGGCAAAAGCCACAAACACTGCAAAAGTCGCGGCAGAAGGCACGGCAGCTTCAGCCACCGCCCCAGCAGAAGCAAAGTGCTTCTCCTACTCAGACACAGCAGCAACCCCAAGAGAATAAGGTAAGCGATACTCCTCCAAACACCCAGCTACTGCCACAACAACAACAGTTAGAAGCACAGGCCAAACCGATTCCTTGTGTGCAAGAGAAAGTGCCAATTCCAAGTGGTGTTGTGGCTCCGAAGATGCAGATCCAGAAGGTAAGTGTTTCTCCTCCACAGGCACAGGCAAAGCAACAGCCCCAGCAGGACAGTATTTCTCCTCCAAAGGCCGAGGCACAACCCCAAGTGAACAATGAGACTGTTGCTCCTCAAAAGACGCAGCCACAGCCAGAGACACAAACGCAGGCAAGTTCAATTCCCTTGGTGCCGGAGAAAATGCCAAGTCCAAGTGATGGCGTGGTTCCCCCTACACCTACGCCAGAGGAAGATGCTGCCAATCTTTATAGAGCTTTCAAAGGTGAGCACCCAAAAGAGTGTTGGTAGTCCATAAATGAGATTTGAGCACGAGATGGCTCTGGTCCTATTTTAAATTTTATTAGTTAATCATATTTATTTTCACTAAAACCTTGAGGCGTTAACGGAACCAGCATAAATACTTTTTAATAGGCTAGGTGTACTTATTGGTCTGTCAAACTGATTTGCTTGAATGATGATTCTGTCAATGATTCAGGGAGTGGGTGCGACGTGGGACGGCTTGTGCAGATTCTTTCCAAGCATGATCCAAAACATCATCGTCAGATTGCACAGCATTACAGAAAGAACTACGGAGAGGAGCTGAGTGACCGGATCTGTTCGGAGCTTAGCACGGCCGGCAAGGGATTCCTCAAAGAGAAAGTTGGTGTGGACCTCAGTATCAAAGCCACGGGGAGCCTCGGCTGGCTTTGCAAGGACATTAAGGTATGTATGTATAAATATATATATATATATATTTATATGCATGTGAAGTTGTCAACGGTCAACTTTGTCCAAATTTGCAATCTTATGACTATTAATTAGCTTTATTTTAATTAAACTGGTGTCTTGTGTTATAAATAAATATTTCAGAGGGCTATTTCGCTGTGGGTACTGGAGGAATCAGAACGAGATGCAGCTATAGTTTGGCAATCGCTACAACTGATGTCATTGGATAAAGCAGCTCTCACTGAAGTGATATGTTCTCGGACGCCATCACAGATACGCAACCTTAAACGAGCTTATTTTACCTATTTTAAATCCGAACTGTCAAAGGACATTACTTCTAGCACTCTCCTCGTCAACAGCAATACCAAAGAGGTCTGTCTCTCTCTCTCTCTGCAATTTGGATTGTTTTTGAAAGGTGATTTTCTTTCTCTCTTTTTTTTTTTAATTTTTACAGAAAAACCTTTAAATTCAACAAAACGACGGAGTGCACAAACACTTCAAACTAGAGAGCCTCCTTCCATGATATCACATATTAATCCTACATTTTGTGATATCAAAAAATAGAGTGATATACAAATTTTACGAAAAGAGGACCCAGGTGTCCTGTGATTTAATACGAAAGGAGAGAATTGCCGGAAAAAAAATGGTGGTGGGAAGCCTTATTTTTTTCAACTTTAAAGGGTTTTTAATTAAAAATAATAATCCCATTTTTTTTAAGATGTTTTGAGTTTTCTTAAAGAAAGGCGGCTATATTTTTATAAAATCTCAAAAAGGGCCGTGCTTTATGATTTAACTAAAACTTCCTTCGACTAATAGTCCAATTGGGAGAAAAGTAACTTGACAGTTCAGTTTCTTCTTTGCTTTTGACCGATTTACCCTTACAAAAATTCATATTACTTGTCTATTGAGTTAGAAGATAAAAGACAATTTTGCCCCTTAAACTTTGAAGGCATAAAACCAAAGCCTAAGATCATTTGAATGATGCTACCTATTTCTCATAATTTCTAGCCAACCCTTTCCATGGCCATGCCTGCCTTCATCATCGAGTCTCATTAAAAGTGAAGGGTATTTCTATCATTTATCCCAAGAAAATATATTTAACAATAACATTCTACAAAGTCTAACAAGGGATCTTTTGTTGAAACATAAAAGTCAGGGGCCATTTTAAGGTTTTCTGAAAATCTAGAGACCTTTCTATCCAACTGTTTGGTAAAAATACTTGTAGGGCCTGTTTCTTTACAAGCATTTCTGACAGAAATTCAAGCTGTCTGTGGATTCAAGAATTCCTGTCAGAAATTCAATATTCTTTTAGTGGAATTCCCAGTATTCAAGGTATCCAGAATTTTCAAATGCCAAAAAGTGGAATTCCAAAATGCTAACCCCTCCAAGAGCATTTCAAAATTCTGGAACTCCGAAAAGTTTGGTTGGAACTCCGGCACCCAACTATAAACCCTCCTACCAACAATAAAGTGGGGCCTATATTTACAATTATAAAAATTGTACCCATGCAATTCCTATCAAGATGGGTCCATGTTCAAATTTCTAAAATTGGGTCCCATGGGCTCAAGTACCATATATCTGAGGTGGGTCCACAGTATAATTCTTGCAGTTGGGTCCCAAGTTCACAACTACAAAAGGTGGATCCCATGTACTACAATGCATAAAATGTATAATTCCATTCTAGACTTTATGTAGCAATGAAACATGAGTTTTATGAAATTTAGAAATTTTCAAGTAAGAATTTAGATGAAAATGAAACGTAGAATTCAGAAATGACAAAATTTAGTAGCATTTTAGAATTCCAGCATTTGGAATTTCAAGACAACCTCCAGACATGAATTCCAGGAATTCTAGTAAATAAACAGGCCCGTAGAGTGAAATGAAGTGAAGCGAATATTGAAACGAAAATAAAATATTAAGGGGTCTAATCATAATATGATGAAATTTTATTTTTAGTGGCTTAATAAGGAATCATTTTTTTTACTTTTTGAGTAGAAAGTAGATGGATTTTTTTTTTTTTAGTGGTTTGAAAATATTGTTTTGTTGACTTTTTTTAAAAAATTAAGTGGGAAATTCTGAAATTTTATACTTTTGATATGACCCTAGTATTTTCTTGTCTAGTAAGAAGATGCTTTACTTCACTCCATCTTACTTCACTCCATATGTTTGGTAAAACTACTTGTGAGTTGGAGTATTGACATTATAAATGGGTTGAGTTTGCAGTTATTGGTTGCATGTTTGGACGACAAGGCACGTGACGAAGGAACAAATGTTGATGTGAATAAGGCGAAGGAAGATGCAACGCAGCTCTACAAAGATGGGGAGCAGAAGATGTGGGGCACAAATAACAAGACTTTCATTGATATCTTCACCAAACGAAATAGACCCCATTTGGCTGCGGTTGATGCTGCTTACGAGAAGCTCTACGGCCACTCGCTTGAAGAGGTATTATCATGTTTCATTTTATTTTATCTTTTCTACCTCAAGATTTAGGTATTCAATTTCATAAGGCCGAGTGGGAAGATTTTCTTTGAAGGGGGCACTATGCAAAAGGGGGTGGCATAAGTAAAATTTGCAAAGAATTTTCTAGAAGCCCGGCCATTCTTTACCCGAGATGTGAGGTGAAAGGTCATTTCAAGAAATAATAAAATAAGGAGTAAAACAAAAGTAGCTAGTTTAAAAAACACTTCTACAGTTTTAAAAAAAAAGTCAAAATGTTACTTTTTTATGGCACTAAATGACAAAATGTCATATTCTTTTTCAACAAAAGTAAAAATATCAACATTCTCATGAGTTTAGGTCATCGCCTTTTGATTTGACCCCTTTTCTTTTCTTGTCATCTTAATTTGACATTTCACCTCACTTTACTTTATCAATGAAGTTACCAGACAGGCTTGCAGTTGCTTTTGCCACTGAATTGTCAGCTTTATTTCATTTTAGGTTTTAATGGAATAAGGTGGTAACGGTTCAACTCAGCTGAGTTTGCGTGAGTTTAGGGTGATTGAGTCATTCCTGGTTCTTAAAATTTTGTACATTGAGATTTCAGAGATACCATATAAAATACTTGATATTTGTAAATTCTAACAAAAGAAAAAAAACATTATAATCTCTTGCAGGCTGTCCGGAAAGAAACATATCGAAGTTTTACGACTGGACTTTTGACACTCTTAAAATGTGCTAAGAATCCTGCCAAGTACTTCGCTGAGGTATCAGTATCACTCCAAAACCTCTATTCTTATAAACCTTTATATGGGATGCTTGTGTGAGGCAATAGTGATGGTAATGGGTCGGGTTTAAACTTGTCCCACGCCATGCTCCTATTAAGGTTGGATTTTGCAATAGATTAGTCCGGCTGGGACAAGTATGAATTTCAAATTTTTGACCCAGATTGAATTTAGGGTGGCTTGGGTTTTGGTTCCATCTGACCCAACCTAGCTCAGTTTTTCTTTCATCTGAATTCTGACCCAAGAGGAATTCAAGGCTTGCTCCGGTTTTGGTTGCGCCTAACCTGCCCTAACCCATTTGTCTTTCATTTATATATAATTACTTATATATTAACCAGAATGAAAGAATTCTTTTTTTTTTGGATTTTTAATTACTTATATGTAAGTGGCATCAAGGGTTGCAAGGTTTTTTTTTCATTTTATAAAGTAAAACAAGCTATTAACCAGTATCAAGCCCGGCCAAAATCATACATGTCACAAGGCAGGGGTGGTATCACATGCCATAAACTCGTCACTGATTGGGTCGAGTATGAGCCAGCTTATGTGTCAGTCGAGTTGGATATGTGTAAGCCCAAATTGGAACCCAACCCAACCTATTGCCATCTTCAGCACCAATTTCGATCAATATTTTAGGGCGATAAATTCTTTCTATTTTGAAAAAAAAAATTCATTTTATATAGTATTTTTTTTTTTTTTTGGATCACTCAGGAAAAAAAATTTCCACAATGAAAAGTGTTTCTACACCGTGCATAGACAATGTCAAAATAAATGGTTCCTCACCTCATGGATTCCAAACTAATTTTTGCAAGAAGTTGCAAAAAATGGTTTCTCCTTTAAAAAAAATAAATATATTAAAAAAAGTTAATAATGAGGAATTGAAAATCATAATTTCCTCATAAATCATTTTCATTTTCCATAAAAGTTGTTTTGCTCAGAAATACCCTTGGCATTGAAATCCTTCTCAGGTGCTGTACAATTCCATGAAAGGTTTAGGAACCTCAGACACAACACTAATAAGGGTTGTGGTGACAAGGGCTGGCATTGACATGGAAGATATAAAGAAAGAGTATGAACAGGCATACAAGACATCATTGAAGGATTGCATACACAATGATACGTCGGGCGACTACCGTACATTCCTTCTCAACCTCCTCGAGTAGCCCAAAGGGGTGCTTGCAGTGGATTGCTAAAGGAAAATGGAGTGTTGGCTAGCTTTTCTAAACTACAACTATCTGTAGCTTGGTTTCTAGTGTGTGGGAGTGTCTGGTGTATATTGAGACCGGAGAGTAGTGTGATTGGTAGTATTTGATATCTGTAATGATGAGTGGTTTATACCATCTTTCTTGACTCCCCAGACTCAAGTCGGCTCAGAAGGCACCCTGTCCAGTGAGCTTGATCGTGTCTGTCAAAACACAGTCGAATTCATGTGAGTTACCCAAGTCAATGCCCTTTTGAGTCATTTGAGAGGTGAGTTTTAGAACAATGGTCTATGATGTGGTGTTCAAATATAGGACTTAAATGAGTGGAACCTCCACCACTTTGTGTACGTTGCTGTTGTATTTTTTCTTCGTTTGATTGGCTGTAGGGAAGGCATGGCTGGCCATTCAATTTGTGGGACATTCTATCCGGGGCCAGGAGGAAAAATTAGACATAATCATGCCACCAGTTAGATGGAAATTAAGAGCCTATTTGTTTGCATTAGATTATATAGAAACTGAATACACAAGACTTCAAGGTGAAACGAGCTCCCCAAAAAGACTTTTAAAGAGGTACAGGCTATGAGCTGAGTAGAAATAGAAATAAGGTAAAGATGTAGATGAGAAATTGACTATTCTAAACATCGAATTATTAGAATGACAACTAGGTATTCATTTCCCATGTTTCCTTCAATCAATTTCCATTAAAGGGGAGGTGAGTTTATGGTTATTTTGGGTGCCTGCCTTTTGTCATCATTATCAAAGTCTAATTCCAACCCTATTAGGGTCGGCTACACAACTTTTTGTTCTCTATTCCTATCTATCTTGATTTGTATCGTCAGATAAGTTACACTTCTTCATATCTATTTTTATTACCTCCATCCACATTGTCTTTGGCCTACCCCTTCCCTTTGGTGGGCCATCAACCTTCATGGCCAAACCTTTTCTTATCGGCTCCGTTACCGGCCTACGTTTGACATGCCTAGATAAGTTACACTTCTTCATATCTATTTTTACCACATTCATCCACATTGTCTTTGGCCTATCCCTTCCCCTTGGTGGGCCATCACCTTCATAGTCAAACTTTTTCTTACCGACGCCGTTGTCGGCCTACATTTGACATGCCCAAAACATCTCAAACGGATTTATCTAATTTTATCCCCTATTGTTGTTACCCCTAATGCTCTTAAAAGCGTTCATTTCTAATTTTATCAATTCTAATCTTACCACACATCCACGCTAACATTCTCATCTCTACTACATCTATTTTATACATATGTTACCTTTTAATTAGTCAACATTCTGCTCCATAGGTCATACTGGTCTAACTGTTGTCCTGTAAGACTTTTTCTTCAATCCTGTTGACATTCATCGGTCACAAATCACTTCAGAAGCAAGTCCCACTTCAATCATCCTGTTTTTATCTTATTTTAGACATTTTCATCAATCTCCCAATTTTCATTAATTATAGAGCCAAAATAGCGGAAATAATCACTTTGTGGTATCTCATGGTTTACAATTCTCACAATGGTTTCCACTCTTTAATTATCTAATTGTCTGCCTTTTGTATTCATTTCCAACCACTGATGACATGAATTTTGCCAATTCCCAATTATACAATCCTATGTATTCTAATTAATGTAAAAGAACAAGCCCTAAAAAGATTTGTCAGAAATACAAGCATGATAAATAAATCCAATAGTTAGAATTTAATTAGCATGATCCCTGAACATTCCCTCTTTTAATGAAATCCTTTGTTCCTATTAAAAAAAAAAAAAATCCATGAACAGCATTCTTATTGGAGGACTCTCGCAGATGTAATGGAATATGAGAAATGAGCCGTGTTTCGCCAGTGGCCCCCAGCACAATGGAAATGATATATAAGAAGACTGAAATCCAAAAAGGGAGATTCATACTCTTGTACTCCCCTTTCTATTTCTCTTTTTGTATTCTCCTTTTTTTTTAATGAAAGTACTAATTTGTTACCGCTTCAAAAAAAAAGGGAGTTTCATACAACAGGATTGTTTAGGCCACCGATGGAATGGTTTAAAATGATCACTTGTGATTTCGAGTGTTTGTGTCCATAAAAGGGTGTTTCGTACAACACCATACTGTGGTGCTTATTAGGGCCAACTTGCCTTGAGAATAATTTAAGGTGAATTCTTAGGCCCCTGGGGTGAATCGTTAGGTAAATGTTTGCCTAATGGCCAAATTAAAGGGCTCATGCCTATAGCCCAGCTCGGCAAGGTATATCTGCTGGGGCCTATTTGTTTGCAAGAGTAATAAAGTAAGAGTGGAGTGTCATATTATGTACAAAATTAGAAGTTAGTGGATTGAAATAATGTAGTGTTTGGATGGTTGGTGTAAAAAAGAAAAAGAAAGAAGAATGTAACTGAATAGGATTGAGTAAACGATGCTTGGGACTCAACAAGGTGTGCAAACTTCCAATCAAAATGCCCAAAGTTACTGGGGACGTTAATGGGCTCTGGGTTCCCCTGTTTGGGCAGGTTTTGTAGTGGTTCTGTTTGATTGGAGACAGATTTGGGTATATAGGTTCTGATTTGAGCCGGGTTTGGGGTGCGCCTTACTCCGTGCAATTTACAATTAAAATAATATAAAGTATTATTCAATTTTTCAAACTATTTAATATCCTAATAAGAAAAAAGAGGGGTCTTTTCGATCTGTATTCTCCTCGTCCAAACGACCTCCAAGGCAGTTTCTTTTCTGCTGGTCAAGTGCCCAAAATGCTAATCCAGAAGTCATGTAGCAGAAAATTTTGTCCCCCACTAATACATACTGAGAGATGTCTATCACTTGGCCCCTATTTTACAAATTCTCATTTGGAAAAGCATCCTTCACTTATTAAGTAGAACAAATACATCCCAAAGACATCATCCAGGATACTTTTGTCACGTGTTAAAACTAAGAAGTGCACAATCCATTATCAGGTAGCTTCTTTCTTCAGAGTAATTGGGTCAAGTATTTTTTTCCCTACTCTTAGCTAACACCAACTAAATTAAGCTACATGGATTGTGCGATGTACTAGGGCCTCCTTACAAGATTGGAACGGCGTGATTTCTTCTTGAGTAACAGGAGGATAGAGCGAGCAATGGCAATGGCTGGATCAGCATTTGCAGTCTCTACAAACGTGGCGTGGACTCGAAGAGCGGCTTCGACGCCAACCCCGAGCCGGGCCTGCTCGTCTTTGATGGCTTCTTCGCATAGCCCACACACCCAAGTGCCTGCAAACCTCTGCTTAACCCATCTGATGTAGCCCAGGGTGCACTCCTCCCACATGCCACAGCACCCACATTCTGCTCTCTTCAGCACCTCATTGCTCCCCATCACTCCTGCTATTGCTATTGCTGCTGCCACTACTACTAGAACTACAACTGTTTTTTAACCACACTGAAGTTGCAACTACTACTTCAGGAGAAAAAAAAAGGCTGCAACTACTAAAAGCACTTAACCCAAATTATTTTCTTGTAGGCTCTGCTACTGGATGGGTAAGAGTAGGAGACTTGTTTGAAGCCCACAATGTCCGCTCATATATGTAAGTTTCTGGTTTTATGTGGCTGGGTATTTATAAAGTGGAGAAAAGGTTATTCAGTAAGTGATATGAGAGCGCTCCCTATTCATATCAACAAAAAGTATGGTTTCCTTGTTGAGAAACTGAACTCCAAATTGAACATGGTCAGAAATGAGATATGTGGCGTTTTGGTCAATGTAGTATGTGAAAGAGTGTAAAAGAAGAAAGGCATTTTGCTGAGGAAAAAGCTAGTGGCACCCACAGTTTCTCTATAACTAAAAAAGGTGGGTGATTGAGGACCTCTTTTTGTGTGTTGGGTTTAGGATTTGTAGGACTTACGTTTGTATGAATGAGTGGATTGATGATTAGAGGTTGTCATGTGGCAGAAATCCACTGTTTTGGTGTGAGAAACCAATGTGCTTGAGGGTGTGTTTACTGAATCGACATGCATAGAAGTATGTGAGATCTTAGAAGGTAAAGTTATTGCTCCTATGATTCCTACTAAGAAATTTGGAAAAGTAGATGATAAGGGTTCCATGGTTGTGGACACTCTCTGTTTTCTTCTCTACATCTACTGAAATATGATTGGTATATACTATGTTCAGTTATGTCATATGTGACCACCCATTTATTCAGGTAGTTTAACATGAGGACGTCATTTGTTCAATTATAGTATAGGTTTGTTAGGCAGAGTGTCCTTCAACAATGATCCATCTGTTTCTAAGCAGAACCGCCCAAGCGGCTATTATGTAAAAAAGAACAAAGGAACTTTCCAATCGCAAGAATCAAAAAGCTCGACGGGTGTCAAATATTCAATAGGGACCATTCCGATGAGTGTAAATTTTGAGCAGTGAGAGATGGCACCTTGGAGCATAGTGATAATCCCCTGAGATGAATATCACCCCCTCCTGTGATGTATCCTTAAATTACAGTTCGATAGAAGTGGATTCCACTATAAAATAAAAAACACTATATGTAACGTGATGGGATATTGCTCACATCGCATTGCCATCGATGTGGCATTAATCACATTTTAGTCTTGTGTCAACTGGATGGTGGGACCCAATCCCATCGAACTTATATCAGGTGATATAACACAAGAAAGAGGACATTCATCTTGGAAGGTCTAGATTATCCTAATGTGGGCCCCATGGTGGACTTCTCCGTAATAAAGGATCCAGACTCATTACCTTGATATAACTGGGTCTAGTGGGCCGCACAAGCAATGCCATTCCATGCTTAAATTGTTGAGTATGTTCACCCTTAATTTTTCAAAGAAAAGGTAGTGTGATACTATCTCATTGGTCCGTAATGATGTTTAAGTGGTGAGTAGTCACAAGGTAAGGTTGATTATACTAAGTACTCCATGGTAAAATCTTTTCAAAAGATAGGTCTAATTCTCTTGTAGGCCTAGTATGACTACCTTTTACAAACTATATACTGACGACCAAAGTAGACAACTACAAAATCCATGAAAGAGTACAATCAGAGGATCCTGACTCAAAAGGATGAAAGATCAAACACTGCCACTTAGGCCTCCGGATTTTGAAGATATTCTTAAGAGGTAAAAGAACAAAGCACTAGAAGACACACCGAATCATGCAAGGACTAATGATTATGGAAGGAAATATGACCATGGTATGAGAAAGTGGTGCTTAGAATCCGGAGGTGAATTGATTGGTGGGACAAGTGATTTTTATATTGATATGAAGAAGGGCTCGGAGACATTGATTTGCAACTTACATCACCGGATTCTTTCTCCCTGAATCTCTTGTTTCCATGATTTTATTCTTTTATAATAGAAGACAGTGATTTGCAACAAACATCAATGATTTTGTCCCGCGACAGATTTCCCCTCCTTTTTAGTTTTTAACCAGGGTTCAGCCAACCTATGGTCAATCGATCTATACCCATCACACACATGCATAGTATATTAGCATCGGTTCTAATGTTCAGTTGATTCAACCCTTCTTTCCAATTCTCTTATTAGAAGATGTAAGCAGATTCGTCTCAAACTTCACTCTAATCAAAAAGTTAAGTTCACTAATAGATTTATCTGTGAGAGAATGATTAGCCAATGAATTGATGATTCTAACAGTCTAACCATGTTATCAATTTTACAAATTAATTATGTGTTTTTCATGCATGTGATCACATGTTACTCATGTGACAACTCAACCTGAGTTGTTCCTCTGTATCCTATGTTACTCATGATCAATCCATGTGGTTTAGTCGCGTTTTACGTATGATTAATACATGGGCGAGCCCTACTCTAATTGAAGTGAGATTGATGAAGGTAAGTATATTAGGGTGGGTGTGAAGTTAAAAGTATTCGCACCTGTTGGATCCATGTAGCATCTTTTAATCTAAGAACCCATGAGTGCTTTTTATCACCTTAAACGAAATTCGAACTCCAACTCCGCTGACTTATATCTACTGTTGGATAGAAATTAGGATGATTTAATATGATTCAAAAAAAAAAAAAAAAAAAAAAAAAAAAAAAAAAAGAGGATGCTTTCACGAGTTTGATTTCTTCTCCAAACTCAATCCTTAAAACCTTCTCACACTGATGGTGGGCCATCCAAGGAGACATATAAAATACCCCCACGATTCCTACAGTAGTGGGTTAAACGTTCCTAGTTTCCCTTTTTTTTTTTAGCAGTTCCTTGGCTGAAATCCAAGAAATTAAAGAGCCTACATACACATGCAAAGCAGTCCACACACGCTGGAAAAAAGCTCGCACAAGCGAGAAGAGACGAGGATCCTGAGGTTTGAATCCCAAATAGTCAGGTAAAAACTGAAGCTCCTTATCACTCAGATAAAGGTAAAGAGCGTTCTTGGTAGCAGTTCCTAGTTGCTGTTACATGTGGTTGCTTTTTGTATTGTACGTATGTGGTGTTCTGTACATTAAATCTGTAGTTTTTTATGTTTAATGAAACCTTCTACGTGCAGTCCGGAACTCTTCCCATCTCGAACCTTCGGCCAAATCAGAGCCATAGTTTGAGTTGAGTTGCAAGCTTACAACTTGGACCATTATTCCTAGTCTTATTACGGAAGCTAATCGTGTTAATGCAATTTACATCACACGCTATAACCTTTGTGATATTTTCTGGATGGTTTATACCCTTTGTAATCAACATGCATCAAAGTGGGTTCCACTTGCTTTCTTTGCAAATTAGTGGCATGGTCGCCCTGGGTAAACCTACCCATCTCATCCCACCCCACGCAGGATGTGAAAATCCTCAGCTGTAAGGGAAAAGGGGAAGGGTATAAATTCTTCAAATTTGCAGATTTCTCACGAATTATCAAAAATGTCCTAAGCAATCCTCAGCTATATAGATCCTAAGGAAAGCCTTGTTCCAAAGGCAAAGAGAAATCCTCAAATCTATGAATTCCTCACTTGGGATCAAATGTACCCTACATTTTATGAACCCAACTCTTATCACGCATCTATTACTGTGGATAGTTAAAATGAGAAATGGTCAGTGGTCCAATTTCAACATATTGTTCAATTAATATATAATCCTTGCCCCATGGCCCAGTCCAGTAATACTCCAATAACTAGAAAAGGATCAAAGTATGGTCTTTACAAGGCTTGACGTAGCACAAACTGATCACTGCAACCTTTTTACCTTTTGTTTGGTATAGAAAAAAAGATGCATATGTATATATATTGGTACACAACTTCCTCTATGCAAAAAGAAAAAAAATCAAACAATCAAATCTTACAAAATTATGAACAGACATTTATACCCAAGAGGAATTACAGAACACTTGGTGCATCTGGTTCCATTTCTTGATCACCATCTTTGTTCCTCCAAAGAGATTCTTGAGAGAAATGAAGGTCCCCATATGAGCAATTACTTGGAAACGATGGCTTTGGGGAACTTGCAGATCTCCAACACTTTCATCATCAAAAGGCCAATATTGCCCATGATACGTTGTAAGCCAGGTGGGCCATCTAATATTGTAAATTTTAGTCCAAGACTCCTTCACACTGTACTCTTTCATTATCCATAAATAAGACCCGGAAGTACAATAATACTCAGATGTATGTTCAGCAATTGAAAGATAACCTTTCCATGACATCAATTGTGTATCAAAACTAATGCAAGGCGAGCTCAAACTAGGACCTGGCACCATTCTAAACTGCTCATCACACATATCCAATGAAACAATAGGTGTAAAATATTCCGAGCAGAAAAGAGATTCCTCAGCCTTCCAATGAAGAGCTCCATTCACAAGAACATCTGAGAATGGGAAAGAAGCACAGAGCTGGCCCGGGAAGTCCATTATCGATCTCCATGAATCTGTGCCCAGGGTATATATCTCAGCTTCCCATGTGTAGGGGGGCCTAGATTGGCACACCAGTCTCACCACCTTGTATTCCTTGCGTGCCAAATCATAACCGAAGCCTATTCCAAGGAAGCCATCTAAGTACGTAGTTCTTGTTGTTGTTGCACCTGGAAGTGTTATGTATTCTCCAGTGACCGGATTGCACACATAGACTCGATCGCAGGCAAATTGATTGCACAAGTATAAGCATAGTAGACCATTGCATGAACCCACGATTTTGAACATGCGCACATAACCATCATAACGATCAAAGAAGGTGTTGATTGCTGTTGCAGTTGAATACCATTCACCATTGCTAGCTCTCTCAAGTAATGGTAGATTTGATGGAAACGAGTTAGAAGCATGAGGCCATATGACACTCCATTTGTTGGCAGGGCAAAAGATGAGACTGGTGTAGTTTTTGTGGTTCTCTATGGCTCTATTGTGGTGCAATGCAGCGAAAACAGGGTCATGGATGATGATATCATGCCACATCTTGGAAACACAGTTGAATTCCATGAGAAAATGGATGGATAATCTGGAGAGGATTTCCATGATTATTTCGCGAGGGAGGTTGGCATCATTTTCTTCGTCCTCCGGCGACGACATTGCAGGCAGCATCCCTGTATATGGGCTCTAGCCAAATGTCACTCCGCTTGGAATTGGGCCAGCACTAAAATTGATCCCATTTGATATATGATAATTAAACAGGGGACAAGGGAATTCACACTCTTCTTCTGGGTCCACTAGCCCAATCACAAAAAAGGGGTGTGCTTGCATTAGGTATCCACCAAAAGTTAAATCTAAGTAACTCTATTTACAGCAAGAGTCCTTTCTTGACCATTGGATGTTGAATTTTTTAGATGGATGGCTAACCCTTAAAAATATGTCCTGTTTGGAGAAGACAGAAATGGAGGTCATGGGAATCACAGTAACTTCACGGCTTTAACACCAGCAAAAAGAAAGAAGAAAAGCAATTAACTGCAAGATGAATGGGAAGAAAATAAATTTATTCAACTAAGAAAATTACAAACTTGGTAAGGAGTTAGGACCACTGCTTGCACAGGGTATGGCCTTGGATGGTTGGACTTTCACACCCTTCTCTCCTTCTCTAAACAATTTTCATTGACATGTTTGTGAAGAAAATTAATCACCAACATGAACGTTTAGATGATGGAAGAAGTTTCCGTCGTAATGAGGTCATTGTTATCAGAAAAGAAGACAACCAAACATAGGGAATCTGAGATTTGATTGAACAGGAGCATTAGTTTGGTGTATTGAAAAATGGAGATACTTAATGAGTGTGTGATTTGCATGATGGTGAATAAATTGATGAGTCAACAGGAGAAGATTAAAAGATGGAGAAAATAGATAAATGTAACAAGGGTGACAATCCGGCCTGAGATAACGAGGAGGCCAAGGATAGCATAGTGCTAAAATTTTAAAACCCCACACAACCTTGGGGCCTAGTCCTGGACTCGAGCAACCCCAGCCTCTTGTAATTGATATTTCCATTGGGTTGAGTCAGCTCGATGGCTCCACCAAGTCATGATATATATTTTTTAAGAGGTATAACTGTATAAGTTGAAAAATCAGTAGTTGAGCTATTTACAAACAAAAGTACATAAATTGATAAGAAAAATCAGGAATAGCATAACATGAGTAGGAGACCTCACAAGAAAAAAAGTTTTAACAAAACTGAGATTATGCATGTTTGAGAGAGAAAGAGAGAGAGAGAGAGAGAGAGAGAGAGAGAGAGAGAGATGGCAACTTGAGAGACTGCAAGAGATTCAAAGAAGAAGAAGAAGAAAATGGAAGGAAGATTACCGAAATTAACCACTGAATTTAGACAACGGAATCGTCTTAAAATGAACACGTCACTTGTAACATCTTGCCGAACAAATCGATCCAAGGATATCAGACAGTTGGAATGGAGTTTAGTTTGTTTCTCTTTTCTTCCATTTGTTCTATTTTAGACTCTCTCTCTCTCTCTCTCTCTCTCTCTCTCTCTCTCTCCTTTGCTTGTATTCTAAGCGAAGCCACTTCAATTCTTCATACGAGTAAAAAAAAATAGAAAGGAACCAGATTCCATCCAGTTGGGAGGCCAGAAACGTGTGGCATGTGGGTGCTTGGCCATTCGCCATATCCACTTGCCGAGTGGGCTGTGGTTTCAGTTACCCAACAGAAGATTATTTGCTCTATCTATCTCCATCGGACCGAGACATTGTTGCCAACTTGTTAAGGGGCCCTAAAAGATTCATTTGAAGTCCAGCTCATGGGCCCCATTTAAAGCATGCCATAGCTCCGTGTGATTATTTTAGCTTTTGATTTAATGGTCTTAGAATTTAATGGTGTTTTAACCATAGATTGTTTTGAAATTCAATCCAACAGCAAGTGAAGCTTTAGTGAATGTAAGATTGGCTCCGTGTTAGGTGATGTAATGAGCAGACTATAAAAGGGGCTGCACCGCTTAAACATGGGCTCAAGTAGGGCCCACAGTGGAGTACAAGATTTTCCCATGGAATAAAACTTTGAATTTAATACTCATAGAATGGCAAAAGATCAACATGATTCGGGTTAACTGAAATTCCTTCTTATTGCAACTGTGTAATGGCATGCAGCTGTTAGAGGGCATGTATTCGCTGTTAGGAGAGAGTTAGTTCTCCATATTCTGTCATTATATCTTTTCTGCACACTCCAACGTCCAGGATGCCGAATCTGAAGAATTTGAATGGCAAGTGGCATTTTAAAAAGTTGGATTTTTTCAATTTTACTAATCAAACAAGAGGTTTCAGGAATTTTATTGACATGATCAGACATTACTGTTGGGAACTCCCAACATAATTTCCGTTTAACAGCTGCCACCAAAACACCCAAGAAACGGAGGAAAAAACAGAACCAGAGAGAATGGAAACACTCAGATTTAATTGATGGGTCTCTCCAAGTACGGCCCAGTATGAAGTTGCTCCAGACTCGCTCTGGAAAGGGGAGAAGAAGCTTGAAAAGTGTGAGAGAGGTTTCAAATTTAATATTTCAATTTCATCTCACATGGTAGCACGCACCTCTCTCAAATTCCACTCCAAACAAAAGTTCCACGATGTGCATTGGAAGCATCATATGCTATGATACCGGAATACATCAACGTGGGCATATGATACTTTACTTTTTATGTGTAAAATCCATGCCTCTAGCATGTCTGTGACACGCTCCTCCCATATCCATGTCGTATGTGGGCATAATAGACCATATGCTTAGCAAACACTGTCATTCTTCCTACGATTAATTCTCCAGCTTAAAAATTGAGGTGGCCACTGCAACTCATCCTATGGCAGTCTCATTAATTTCTCTGTTCATTTGGCAAATTGGGTTCTTTCTTGTGCTCTGTCCTTATGTTGAAGACCTTCATCATTCTGACAAAGACATCCATATGGCAGCTCTTTCATGGGCAAACATCCCTGGTGGGCTTGGGTCATTGCTTGTGCTGCCGTGTTGCTTTTACTACTATCCCAGCAAGTTTCTGGTCCTGGAGATCATGGCCAACATTGTCTAATGACTGGGCCTACGATTCGATGGATTTTTTTGTGACCCTTTTTTTCTTCTTCAGACCTGATTGATATTGATAAAGTTCTTTGCTGGTTGAAAAAAGCTAGTGGACAAATAAAGCCATCGGTACCGTAGGCCCACTCTCTATGACCTTCCCATTATGCAAGGGTTCAGTCAACCAGCCTGGAAGTCACATCCAAGTGCGAACCGAGCTAAGCCCACCTGCTTTTAGGTGGGGTTCAGTTGTTGGATCTGCCCCTTTTCTGCGTGACAGTTTTTTTTTTTTTTTTTTTTTTTTCCAAACAATAAAAATAAAGACTGGCCAAGATGCCATTGAAGGCGAATTGTGATATCAGCATGACTTCATAATTAAATAATACATTAATTAAAATTAAAAGTATAACTATATATGAGAAAAATAAAGAAATCTGAGTCAAACTCAAAATTTCAAAAAAGGAAGTCCAAAAGTTACTTTTTAAAGCTTTAGAATGAAGCAAACATACTAATTAAGTTTGACATAATGTTCTTTCAATTTTAGTCTCTGATATGATTATCTTTGGTGGTGTTGTGCCCAATTATATATATATATATATTTAAAGAATAAATACAATTAAGTTTAATATATAATATCCACTTGAATTGATTTTTACAACTTCTAAATTACTAATTCCAAATGTATACTCAAAGAAGCTGAGCTGATCCTCACTTGAGCTTGGTGTATGAAATAGCAACCTGAGCTTGAGGTTGCACCTACCCAGCCGAGCCCAGTGAGCAACTTAGCATGTGTCCTTTACAGCCCTATTTTTGCCTAAATTTAATTAACCTAGGGTTGGTCATGACCCTGAACTATATTAAATCCTCAGGCCAAAACATCTGGATATGGTATTTTTGTTCTTTTCAAGGTTCCCTAAATAACACTGAGTTGTAACTGATTATGGGATTAGACATTATCTTTGGACCTCGATCACAACACAATATTATCAGATATTTTGGATAGTGAACGAATGTTAACTGAAAAGAGCTTACCCATGATCTTGTGCCTTGTGAATTGTGTGATCTAGACCGTGGACTGGTACCTCCATGGATCTTGGTAACATCGGACCGAGTTCAAGGGCCCGTTTCTTTATCAGAATTCCAAGAATTCATGTCCGGGAGAATTTCAAATTCTTCAAAAGTTGTCCCCTTAATGGAATTCCAAATCCCTCTTCTTTATGAAAGATTTGAAATTACAACAAATAGTATAGAGAGTGGAATTCCAAGAATTTCAAAAGATCTTTTGGGTGGCTAGAATTTGAAACTCTAATAAAAAAAAAACACGGCATTTCAAACATCGGAGACAATATGTCACATCATATCTAAAAAATCCCAACCTTTCAAATTCTAGTCATAAATTCCTATAAACAAACAGCCCCTAAGAGTTTTTTATTAGCATGACCCAGCATCCATTCTACCTGTTGATGTGATTCTTTAACGTTCATTGTCCTCCACGCTTATCTAAATGACCACTGACCTTTCTAAAAAACTAGCACTTACCAACTACACGGAGGACAAAAAAAAAAAAAAAAATTAACTTATCCACACAAGTACCCCACAAGTTTGACTTTTTTCTCATAGGGCTTTCATGTTAAGGATGGCAATGGTGGTGTTTCAACAGAACTTCACCCCAACCCGCTTTTATTAGGGTCGGGCTTGGAAGTGAGTTGGTTGGGTTTGGGGTGAAATTGAGTTCCCAAATTTCAGTCCGAGTAGGATTCAGGTCAGGTTCAGGGTTTTTGATTGTCCTAGACTCGCCCAGCCCCATTTTTTTATTTTTATTTTTTATTTTTGGAAACGATTGCATTAATATAGAAGGCAGGGAGTAGAGACGACGCGAACTTGGTTATAAGAATGAGTTTGGTATCACAAGCTTTAAACCTGTTCACAAGTTACAGTCGCTGCTAAACTCAAATTCAAGTTAACCCATTGCCATCCATACTTTCTTGGAAAGGGAAAACCATTACTCACCTAAAACTTTATTTATCCATCGTGGCATTCATGTGAATAAACCTAATTATTTCACATAAACACCTTTATACGGTAGCTAGTCCAAATCTTACTTCAATTAGACAGATATGAACCATCATGGACCCCATGAGAAATATAATTTCTCAGTTTAAAGTGAAGTTGTTGGGGACAATATTTCTTATATTACTATGTTGTCATAATGAGTGGATTTTAGGACATGCTGGCATCTGTAAAATGAAGCCCAGGTGGGATCACTTGTGGGTGGGCCCTAAGTAACAGATAATAAACCCTTGCTAATAATCTGTAATTGATTTGATTATTGGGTTTCCCATTTTTAAGATTTAAAATCTCTCTAGGATAATTAGTTTCTTAAGTAGTTGATAGAATGTCTTTCATAGAAGTTTCCTTTTTTATCAAAACAAAAAAAGGTACGATTGTCTCTCAATTGATTAGGAAATAAATCTTGATCTCTCATTTTAAAGGAGCCTAAAAGAGTTATAAAAGAAGTTAGCAAGAAGGGTTGGAACCCAACAAATTACATTCATCCTACATCGATCCAAACCATCCATCTTCTAGGTCTACTATCAGAGTATCCATTTTAGCCAATGGATCATAAGGAGTGAATTAAGAAAGGTTGATCTCTTGTAGTTGATCCTAGATCTTTCAATAGTTAATTGATCGATTGGATCCTACCTGACACTCACAATTTATCTTCATATTCATAGTGGTCAATTCACCTTCAATCAAAGCTTCCGAAAAGCCAAAGGCTTACAGGATGATCATGTATGGGCCGGCTTTTGTGAGCTTGTAGTGTGATAAGTCTAGATCCTCCTAGGCTTGAACATAAAAGATGTAGAATGGAGTGAAACTTCAAAATGGAGCCAACATATGTACTTTCTAGATGCTCAATTTTATCATGGTATAAACTCATAGGAAATTTATTTCCACAATGACAGCAGCATTTGACCATTTCCCTTCATTTTGAATATTGTTTAACATATTCTAAAATTTCTTTTCACGCCCTTCTGAGGACAATAAATGTGGGTGTAAGATCCCACATCACTTACGAAGCTGCTCAAAGAGATTGTACTAATACGGAGGACACCATGTGACTTAGTATGAGGCCTTTTAAAGCTTAATGAGCTCAAAAAACAAAACCTTAAGATAAGATTGGGCCAGAGCCCACGGGGCCTAAGACACATGAGCCAAAAAGGACTATCTCATAATAGGAGATCTGGATCGTTATATTTGATATTAAAGCCGAAGGCAGCTCTCCTACGAAGGGGGGCCTATAAAATTAGGCCAGAGCCCACGGGCCCGAGCCGAATGAGCCGAAAGAGAACAATGTCATGCCAGGAAATCTGAATTGTTCCAGTGTGTGAGAAGAAGAAAATGATGAAAAGTCAATCCCCCTGGTGGTTGAGGAAAACAGGCGACTGAAATTAAAGAACTAGCCGATGTGGACTGGTGGATGCCCATTGTCATGATAAGGCCATCATAAGTCTTTTAGAAACTTTATTGTCATGTCATAAAAAAAGAAAAAGGAAAATGAACCCCTTTGTCAGGAACCAAGAGGTTTCCAAACCTCTCTCTCTCTCTCAGAAAGCATCTCTCCTGCCATCTTCTTGCAGACCATTAATGCCTATATTTATGTTATTCTCCCTTTTTATTCTGGAAAGAAGAAAGAGTCGACTGTGTCTATCTTCTGCCAATTTGGATTGGATCAACTGGAGTGAAAGGCCTGAGGTTCATAGCTTTATGCTGCCTCCTTCCAACTTTCTTGTCCAATAGTCTCATACCACAATGGGCTGTTAATTTGCAAGAATTTTGAGTTTTTTTTATGAATGTAAAATGAGAGTTCTTAGGAAAAGGCTTACAAACTGAAAATGAAATATACAGGTCTTATTAAAAAAATAATTCAGTATTATGAGGGAAACAACCGCTATCATTGCTAGCAGGATTTTCCACTATAAGAAATTATTGTCAAAAATACCATCAAATTAATAACTTAGATTCGGTTAGAACACTAACAACAAAAGTGTAATAAATTAACATCCAAAACGTTAAAATAGATTGACATGCAAAATAATGACAATATTTAGTTCAACAATCCATACTCACAATAACATGATAGCAATTTTTAATGTCTCTTCATAATTAGAAATAGACACTTGAGTTAAATGCAGCAATTTTTTTTTATGAAAGGTTGCAATAATTGAGAGTACCCAAAACATACAGCCATGACCAACCGATCATTTGGTGGGCACACAACCCAAAACCCATGCTCAAAAACTGGTCCCTATCCACCATGGACCACCCTTCATTCAAAGAATTGAAAAATGGGATATCAAATAGGAATTCGTAAATTACCATTTTCCAACAAGACCACTATGCATCATCACACGTGAGCTGGCCAGAGCTCGGTTGGGGTGTGTCATAGCTTGGAATCTTCTGCGCTTTGTGAACTTCCAAGAGCTTTGGAATCTTCTATTGTTTGTTTAGTTAGGCACTAAGACTATAATATTATCATAGATGCTTTTGAGATTTTGGATGTTCTTCTTCTTCTACTTCTCTTCTTTTCCTTACTGGAATTTTCAATTTTATAGCTTCTCGATATTGTAATTCACCAGGCAGAGCTGAGTTTAGAAATGAGGATAGATGCCTCGATGAGGGAGCTATTGATTTTCTTAGCTTTGATATTTAGGCCTCAGTAATTCTTAATCTCAACTGCTGGTCTATATATGTGTCCCATGCACGTGAAGGGCGGAGACTAAAAAAAGAATGTGGCCCGTCCAACTGGTGGGTTAGAGACGGGGACCTGATCAGGAGCATCTCCTTTTGAGACTTAGTCAGTCCATCATGCATGCATATGGGCTCGTCTTGGGCCCACATGTTGTAGCCACAAGAGTCTCAAACGGTTAAACTGACAAAGTCTAGCAGTTAGCAATGATATTCGAACTTGCAACAGATTTTTCTCCGATCTATATTTCATAAGGAGATAGTGTTTCTCTACCATCTAATGAAGAATGGGTTTTTGTGAAGTATTATATCATAAGCACACAACCTCAATCAAGAGTGTTGACATGGTTTGCAAAACATCCTAGGAAGCCATTTTGAACATATCAGAGTTGCTGGCGGTAACCAACGTAATCGCACTTTCTTCCAGAGTGACATGTATGATTGTCATCCTTCACCCACAGCTTGTCACTTTGATTCTTGACTTCGAATAATAAGAAATGAAGGATGGATAAATTTCATCCCCATCTTATGATCCAAATGTTGTCTCTCTCTCTCTCTCTCGCGTGTGTGACTGTGTGTGTTAGAAATCCAAAAGGTTGTCCCAGTGGCCTTTAATCAATGTAATGGAATGTTTATTTATGTCCTTACGTGACCAAAGGAAAGTAATTATCCTTTCAAATAAAAAGCCAACGAATTTTAAATGGTTTGATGGCAAAGGAAAGTGTCATATCTATAATAATCCCTCTGACAATGGCCGAAAGAGTCTTGGCCCACGTTAAAGTGATGTGACCCATTCATTAATTGGTAGGATCAACAACTAACCAGCTGATAGCCGGTGGCACATCAGGCCCGGCTCACTTGAAGCTTCTGAGATCAAAACATGATGTTACGCCCAGGACTCCGGGAATCACGCCTTCTTTGGAGAAAATAAGACGCAATAGCTTTGGAGATATCAATATTCGACCTCCCGTTTTGATATCACAAGACATACTAGCTTTGGAGATTTCAATACTTGACCTTTCACAAACACTTGTTCTGGTAGTTAAAGGTAATAGGTAAAAGGCCAAAATATGGATATGAAACCATATCCAATTCAGGATACAGGCTAAGTGGGATTTGAGACTTTCCAACCAAAGGGAAGTAAATTCCTTTATTTCGAGAGATTCATTTGTCCAAAAGAAAGGCAAACTCTAATAGGGCATACCCCAATTTATAATAAAAAAAAACTTGCTTCAAACATTAAGCATTTTGATAAAACTAGCCCACAACCCAGGCAACAAGCAAACACCAAAACATCAAAGATTAGAATGATAAATTAAATCCATCTCCAAAGAAGTAATGCGAACAGGTGCCACTCTCGATCCCTCTATTGATCTTTCTACTAAAGCACACAATTTGAGAGTTCAAGGGAGGGTATTGAATTAAAGCTAAACTCCAAAGAAGCAACTCCAATTGCCACACCTGAAATGTCACATTTCAAGGCGACTCAGTAGTGAGGTAACAAAAAACAGCCTCAACAGTAATATAGTAGTAATGTGGTCGGAATCAGTTACTGAAGCACAGAAATTATCAAATAATATTCCAAAGAAGACTTGATTGCACCAGAAATTGGAGGATGAACATCAGTACTCCATAGAATTCTTAGATGCACATGGCAGAAAGAACAAATGGAATATCTCCATCCTAATCGAACATCAACCGCTGAATAAATCCGTCTGGTTGGAGATGAGATCGAGGAAGGTTCACTCCTAAAACAAAAATCAAAACCAAAAAAGAAAACAAAATGTTCACTCCTAACCCAAAGATTAGCCATCTGCAATACTTCTTCCATTAAATTACAAAAAAGGAAAATGCGCACACTTTTCAAAGGTGTAGGCGCGTAGCACCTAAAATTGATCCACACCCTAAAACCTAGATTTTCTTTTAACTAGTACTCCAACACTATTTGATGTTCACTCTTCTGTCGTCACCATTGCATTGAATAGCAATAAACATCATACCGAACAAATCTTTTAACTTGCGAACCTATCCACGTCAAAGCATGAATCCATGTGAGTCCCATAGAATGGAATTCAGCTCTAAAAATGTATACCCTTTCTTATAGGCCTCACTGTACTAGCTAACAATTACAGTTTGACGGGTTGAATTGTACTTAGGTCATGTTTGTTTTATGTAATCATCAAATAACTTTTCCTTCAATGGGAATTTGAATAAGGGAAAATGAAAAATGAATACACAATTATCACATAGGAAAGCAAAGGTCCCATTTACATTTTCATCTTACATCCTTCACTCTTTATTTTATATCTTTCACCCCTCATCTCTCTAATAATCTTTTGATGGAGCTCATTAATTTGACCATGAATTCCTATATATTCAACTTATAAGTACTTTATTTATGCCAACAAATAGGTGCTTAAAGTAGTCTTTATTTTGTAAGGTCAGAGCAGGGTTTGAGTCAAATCCATTCATGTGAAGCCCTGTCCACATGACGGGCAATTCATTCCTCATCGGTTGTCTGGCACTACATAAGATTTTATATCCATTGAAATTGATAAAAGCAATCTGATCTAGTTCTCTAGGTGCTATAAATTTTATGATCAATATTTCTCCGAATTAAGTAGGATTTAGGGTTTCCAACAATATTTCACCGATTGCAGTACATATGAATGTGAATAAGGTGGCCCCTATATTAAATGAAAAGCTTGAATTTTGTAATAAAGAGAGTTACAACGTATGGTGAATTTTTAACAATCCTTGGTGACTTATACAATACATAGTTGATTGAAGTAAAAGTCAGTTTCGTATGACAAAGGTAAGTGCACGGATCAATTAACTTATGGTAAGAGTAAAGGGTGAACCTTAGAATAAACAAGATGATGATCCCTACTTTGTGTGTGCCAGAAAATTGGATCTTTTTATGAGATTTGGAGATATATCAAACGAGAATTATAAGTTTAAAAACTCTAAGTTAACATTAAATCAATTGTGTTCGAATACCAAAATTCTAAGAATCAGATTCAAAAATATCACAGAATCGCAGTTTCCACTTAAGCATTTTAGAAACCACCACCTATTTCTCTTTTCACCCTAGCATGCGTTTGAAGTATGATTTGTATGATCTCATTCAATCGCAGCCCTTTCTCTGTGTGTGTACATCAGAGTGATTAGAGGGAGATGGCCTACCTATTCGTTTTCAATTGTTATTACGTACAGCACCGAGCTTCTGTCTGTCTCTTTCTGTTTCAAATTTCAATTCATTGCTTTTCTGGTGAGATATGCTTTGAAAAGACATGGATGGAAAAGATTCCTCCATGCAGGAAAGAAGGGCATCTCTCCTTCTTTATGGAAAGCGATTCAGGACATGCTTTTCCATGCATTGTCGTCTGTGGCCTTTAAAGATAAAAGAGAATAAAACCTCATTTCCATTTACATCTACATTACATTACCTACGAACATGCCCACCAAAACACAACAGACCCCGGAATACCATGGAATTGCACGGACCCTGTGGAAAAGCAGATTTTGTGTTTTGGAGCCATGCCACAGACGATTCGCACACGTACACGCACAAAAATCCCAAATGAATAAAACCATTTTCTACCCATCTGAGTCCGTAGACTGACAAGAATTCAAATTGCCCCATCTCTTTTTTTACCTTGTTCTTTGTGCATGATGATCAACACCATCCATCTGATCACATGGCCATAGCAATAGACAAGAGGGTGTGTTTGGCAACCTGTATTTCCATGCAACGCGTTTGGCCTGTCTCGTAGCCAATGTATTCAACTTATAGGCTATCCTATATGCATAAGTTTACTTTATTAGTTAATCTTTTCTGGTTAAAGTGTTGCTAATTAAAGGCCTTGTCTAGCATTGTTCTACCAATGTTTCATTATGAGAATTCATTAAGAAAAACTTATTTAGTGAGCATTTTGTGAGAGAAAATCTAGAAAGATAGAGGGAGGAGGGAGATACCCAGAGAGGGAGAGATTTTATAAATATATAAAGAATGAGAGAATTCCTAACAAATAAGTTTTTCTTTATTCATGCTCAGAATGAAATATTTCCAAAATGATGTCAAATAGATCTTAAGTTATATTAAGGCTTTGTTTAAATTTATTTTATTTGATTAGTTGGAATAAAATGATATCTCAATAAGCCACTAGGACTCAGGCAAGAGGGTGTGTTTGGCTACCTGTATTTTCGTGGGACCCATTTGGGCCTGTCTCTTAGCCAATGTACGTATCCAAGATAGGCTATATAATATGCATGACTTAATAGACTTTTCCAGTTAAAAAGCAGCCAGTTAAGTTAGATTAAGGCTTTGTTTGTTTCCTTTTATTTGATTAGTTGGAATAAAATGTTATCTTAAGAAGAGATTAGGACGTAGTTATTGATGGTAGAAGATTCGATTTATTTTACATAAGGATATTTTTGAATGGAAAGATTAGACTTTTGGAACAAGAAAATTCGAATTCTATTTCGTTTGGAACATTGATTTTTGCATATGGTTGGAATCAAAACTTAAATACAGCTAGGTAGCTGCTTTCCGCACATGTGGGTTGGGAAAAGATCACCTTCTCTCTAGAAGAAACAAACCCTAAAATTATATATATATATATATATATATAAAAGTAAGAACAACTCTCACAAGTTTGAATAGAAAATTTTGATGATTTCTATTGTATTAATGTACAGGGATTTATATGTGGCTCCTGGCTGGCTCAACTGCGAGTCATCGAAAATGGACAAAATGCCTAACTAAACTACAAGCAAACCAAATGAATAAAAAGATGTACTGGTTCTATAATGAGTCAAGTAATATATTAACTTTAGTTGGGCTAGTTGGGCTAGAAGACAGAAAAAGAAAATCCAAAAATATTATAAGTAGTAAGTTTTTTACGAAATTAACCATCTAAATTATGGGATTTCAGCGTGATTATGATCTCAAATAGACAGAGTATGATCTTCAACATCAATAAAATCGTCGAAGCTTACTAGAAATATAATGTAATTGCAAATCTAAGGATCGAATCAAAACTAATTAGAAGCACCGGAAGCTAGTGTCCATTAGGCAGAGCAATTTGGTTTCTTTTGATTGAGATGCAACATTTTGTACTACAGCAGGCGTGAAACCCGTCTGAGCTTGGTCGGTTTTCATGTTGATTTGAAAGCAAATAAAAGAATATGAGTACGACGGAAAACCTACCAAGATTTCCAGTGGAATTGCAGTATATGAAGATGCTTTTTTAGGGTACATATATATAAGAGAAATGCTATGGGGAAGGAATGGGGGATAGATTGGGTGACCGAATGTCACTCAAATGACATCTTTGAGTGACTTGAGCGACTAAGAGAGCTTGACTGAAAGAAATTTAAAGGACAAAGTTGTCATTTGAGTGACATTCGGTCACCCATTCCATCCCCCATTCCGTCCCCATAGCATTTTTCTATATATAAAGGATTCTGCCCATGGAGCTGCCCTAAAACCTAATATTCAACAGTTAAGTTTAATAAATTTTTGTAAAGTCCTTCGTACAACATTCTAGGTTGGTGTGATATCACACATATCTCACTATGTGATCTCCTGGGGTTGTGCAATATCACATTATGCGATGTCCTATATCCATAAAATATCGCACAATTATTGTACAAATAATTTTACAGAAAATAATTAAATTTCAACTAATATGATCGACAAATGTCAAGTTTAAAGGCAACCGAACAATCAATATCCTTATATGAAATGGACTCGAGGATTTAAAAAAATATAGAGGTGCCATGGCCACCGCCCCTGCCCATCCAATGAAGTAGTAAAGTATTTCAATTATATTACACTCGAGCCCCTCATTGTTGCAATCAAGTTCACCTGTACTGTTTTTTAGTACTACATTGATTTTCCTAAAATTGTATTTCTTTTATTCTTAAAACACACCAAATACAACAAGTCCAAGTGTCCTACCTGCTATAATTTTCATATTGTACATTTTTCACCATCCTAATCCTCCTTTGTGTTTCTTGCTACGCACTCAGAGAGAAACATCAGTTGAAAAGGGTGAAATGTACTTTTGTTCCACCCTTGTACTTTTTTCTTATAGAAAACTATTAGTTTCCATCCCTCCATATAATATGGCAGATAATTCTGAACTAAAATACAAGTATCGTGTATTAAGGACCTGTTTATGCACATGAGTGGTGCCGTGAAAATGAGATGGAATAGGCGTGGGATTTCCCGAACACCTTACATCGCACATCTATTTGGTGCAGTGAACAACGCAAGGAATCCACTCATTTTAAGCCATCTTTCCACACGCGGAGAGGATTTTGAAGTCCTACTTTTGGGATCGGACTCATGTTGTTATGGAAGAGAAAACATCTATAGACGCTACACAAACAAGTCCAAAAGTGCACTTGTTAACAAGAGGATTCCGCAATGAAGAAGATGATTGTTTTGTAAAATTTCAGGTATGAGATCTCTAGGTTGGTCAACTTAACAAAACAGCCCAAAAGTGTGATAATAAAATAAACTATGCAATGGAACTAAAATCACAATCACACACCACAAGGACACCAGATTTAGCGTGGAAAACCCTAATCGGGTGAAAAATCACAGATTCGAATTGGATCAACAATCAGGTAATATAAATCTCGTAATTACAACAAACTCAAATTTCTTCCCCAGATCTCCTTTACTTAAGGCCTAAAATTATCTTGTGTCGCTTCACGCTTCAAGAACTTCACACTATTAATTGCAACAGACTCAATCATACATTTGACTCCTCAAATCTTATACGTAAGAAGATGATCTTCTACAAGGAATGTAGAAGAAACGGACTATCTAGAGAATTTCGCAGTACAACTCTTTCAAAAATCTCTAGAGAAGATTTCTCTCAATTATATCTCTAATTCAGAACTTAAAAGATCATTATGTATCTCTTTGTATTGTGAGAAGCACCCAATATATATCCCAAAATCCATTCATAAGACTCCTAGTCATAATCTACTAAGAATATCAGTTTGTCTCAAATATCTTTTTAGGCTCGTCCACACTCGCTATACCTAGCTGTCTCGATGCCTCTTACATGAATTTGGCCTTACAGTTTTGTTTTCCCTTACTGCCTATTCTTCTGTTCTTAGGTGCAACATGTTTTTCTTGCGCAGAATAGGAAAAGCATGAGTTAATTAACTTCCCTTGATATATGCTAATAAAGTTGCCCACCAAAATGCCAACACAGTAGTCAGTAGCCATGCAGTAATCCTGTACAGGTGAGAATTACCACAAGAATATGGATGGGAAAGCTGTTAGCATGACGTAGCCATATGTTTATGATTGGGCTTATTGGGACAGACGGGCTTATTATAGTTAATGATCACCTTATCCAAATCCCTTGTATTTATTATCTAGTTCCTCCCGGACGTCTTTCAGTTTTAAGTTAAAACTTGGGGTAAAACATTGGATTTTCCATCTCTTGGGTTCAAGTCAAAAAGGCAATCACTTGACCGATTTTCTCTTTTGGAGAATTGATGGATGTCTCCCATAGGATCTATAATAATCTATTAATAAAGTACTATAGGCACTTTCTCTACACTCAACATACATCTATGGGACCATCACTTAAACACTAATTCTGATAAATAGAGAGATAAAGAATGGACTGAAAGTTTAGGCCAAAGATTGTGCTTCCCTTATTAATCCATTCAAATGGCTAATTAATTTAATTACTACAACATATTCTCAGAATCAGCCCATTTATTTCATTCCCACTTCACACTTTCATATATAGGACCCACTCGACAAATCCAATCCCTTCCATACATAACTACTCCCATAAACCCATTACCAACAAAGTTAGAGGTTAGCAATTGGACCTAGTGCCAATTTTAGGTTTGTAACTTAACCATGAAGAGATTCTCTTTTCGATACTTCTCATCATGTCATTATCATTTTAGCCTTTTGTCATCAAACCAAGTTGGCATATGTTATTGCCTGTCTTAATAATTTCTGTGCATTTAGTTGGACCCTGAAGATGGGTAAAGGGGAAGAAACAAAAGCCTACATTATGTGATTGTGCTCAATATGCTATGTTCGCCATTTCAATCACCTCGCTACCCAAAAAGCTGCTAAGAGATCTCTGCCCAAAGCTAAAAAAGAGGGGAAACATTTTTGAAGCCATGAGATCTTTGGAGGAAGCTTAAGATTTACTTTAATACAAAGAGAGAGACTGATAAAAGATGGTAGAAATGTTTATGGGCTGACTGACACTACGAGAGATATCTTGTGAGACATTATGTCGGGAAGGTCCCACACGGAATGTTGCAATATAAATGTGAGAGAGAGAGAGAGTCAAAAAGATCAGGCAGGTTCCACGGAGCATTTCATTCTCCAACATATTCCTGAGAGGAAGATGGGCTTGCTTGCTACTTTCCAAAGCATATAGGGCTAGAACCTACAGGGATGGAGGGTATTTTACTGCATTTAATTTGAAGATAATAGATTGTGCATATAAAATGTATGCAGCCCACTTATGATCAATTTAATCCATTTTGATACAAGTTACTGCCAAAAATTAACACTAGGTTCAATTCAACACTACTCTTACGATTATCACTGTTGTGATAAAAAAAATTAATGCTAATAAAAACTGTTAAAGTTTGAGGCCTTAAGATCTATGGTTCATTATCGTCAATATTTTACCAACCCCTGCGGTGTGCTCCATGACCTCTCTCACTCAAAATTAACCTAGTGATTTGCATGCAATCGGGTGGGACACACAAATTGAAAGTATCTTTAAAAAGCAACGTTATTTTCTTAAGTGAGAAATGATTAGGTCATATTGTTAAGATTGACCTAGTCAGCTGGTAATATAGTTTTGTGGTCCACAATTGGTTGACCGTTGATCCAACTGGTTTATATCAACTCATCCATCCCAAGTTACCTCCATTGCCCAAAGTTACCTAGGCTTTATATTTTCAAAATATAATTACACATATAAATACAATCAATTCAATTGTATATATCACTTTTTTTCTAAGTTAAATTTAGGCGATCGCATGGATATAGACAATTAAATGATTTGATCAAACAAAAGGTAAACCATGCTTACAAGATGGATAGGAGTTGGGGTCTGAGGGCCGCGACTATGGTTATATGTGTGTGTCCGCGTTCTTGTTGAATGAAGCTGGTGATCAAGGAGCAGTGGGTCACGTGATAACAATTTTGTCTCACATGGGATCCGGGAATCTAGCTTCTCCTTCTCTAGAACTATAACTATACCCTTGGTCTCTATCTCATTCTTCCCTTCCAAATCTTCCCCCCCCCCCCCCCCCCCCCCCCCTCTCTCTCTCTCTCTCTCTCTCTCTCTCTCCATCATTACCTCAATTATTGGGGTCTTCGTCTAAAAACGCATCTGGGGCACACGCCATCTTGTGATTAGACGGCACGTGTGCAGTTCAGACTCACCCACAGACAGCTGCTCTTGTTAACTTTTTCCCATTCAGATCCTCCTTTTCCTTTTCTTATGCTTTGCTTTTCTTATTTAACACGTACTTTCTCCTCATCTTTTTCCCATGTGGTTAGAGCATACGTGGGGAGAAAGAAAGAAAAAAGTCCTGTTCTTTCCTTCCCCTTCTACATTCACAAGCATTTGGTCTTTGGTGGGCTACAGTCACAGACCTTGAGTACCTTATATATTGTAGGGCTGAGGTCCAACCAGAGTCAATCAGTTCTTGACTTTGATTGCATATGGTTAGGGTGTGGCTAAGGATCAAGACCCAAATCTGGTCCAATCTAGGATCCATGACCATATCTGATTGGATTAGCTGACAACTTTATGGGTTTGGTCCAATCGATTCCTCGGTAGGGCCGAATCTATAGCCAACTCTGTTAGCTTAGAGGGGGATCGACCATCAATTTGATTTCAGGATCAAGGCCCTTGACTTTAGGGCATCATAGCTTAATGGTATATTTTCAAGCAATATTGTCAAACTGGACAAAGTGACAATTATTGGTTGGTATGTATGTGAAAGAAAGGGTGTTCTTAAGAACTTTCCTACATCTATTTCAGGGCCGCTTGTATAAGGTCTATTTAACAAGTTTGATTTATTTGAAATACAGCTGACTAGATCTACTTGAAATGGAACTGTTTTAGTTAGGCATTTTCTTATAATTAAATAGAAGATCTGATATTAATAGAAGGAAGTTGTCAAATATTAAAAGAGTTTTTTTTTTTTTCTTTTTTTTTTTTGTGCAAGTCAAATACTAAAAATTAGATGAACAAAGTTGTGATAATAGAACAAACATTATTGTCAGATAGTAACAGTAATGCGAACTCATCATATGGTCAAGTTATATGGGCATTCTTCTTATGGAAGAGAGTACGTTTCAATGATTTTTCGTATGTCTCCTCCACCGTTAACCCTAAAACTCATAAATTTTAATATTATTAGGTTACCAAGCCCTTGATAAAAATCTAATGGTCGGTGAATCTATATTACCCATTTCTAGAAGTACTTAATAGAGAGCAGTTATTGCCTGATACAAGGGACAACGTACAAATGTCAAATCTCTGCAAATCAAGGGCCCATTATCTGGTTAACCTACCAACTATATCTTAAATGTTATCCATATTAGAATCTTCAAAGCGTTGGAGCATCACATATCCATCTTTGCACCCCTTCATAAAAGCCCTCCTGTAATCAACTCAAGCACCTCGCTCCCCCGTTTGAAGGATATCAAGGTATGGGTAAAGAATATAAGACACCAATGGAGATGGGACATTAATTTTTCCAAAACTTGAATTACTAGGGTGGGTGATGGCCGATTATTCCTTTCTCTTTGTCCCTTAATTTTACTTTAACCAATAGAAAGGTTATTTGATTCTTCATTTTGGATATTTTACCTCTTATTTTTATTTTTAACCCCTTATGACATGAATTCCTTATAATTTTAATTCCAATGTATTCTCGGGTAACCACATCGGCTCTATTGGATTTTCCTTTGTGGCTGGACTTTAGTTTTAAGTAGAGTGCTCCTCGTAGCTGCTGCTATCTACCCAAGAGCATACTTTTGAATAGAGAGTCGAGACAAGTAGACTCACTTTGAGGCGATCCGAGTCGAATGAGTCCAATAAAACTCAGTCAAACTCACCTGAGTCATTCATTCAACGCCTTCCCGAGTAACTTCGGCTCGGTCTTGGGGAAAATTTTCATTTTTAGGGGGGTAAATGGGCTAGTAGAGGTTTAGAAACACGAATTAGATAATGTGGATAAATGTGCAGGAATACTGAATGGAGTTGCATGATATTTATTTTTACTTGTTGGGTAAAGATGCAATTGAATGATGGATCTTACACATCATTAATGCATTTGCGTTGGGCTCAGGTGCAAAGAGCGGTTAAAAACTGTAATGGCATTGGGGTAAACATTGCTGGGGTATCGAGCTTTGTCTTTGCATTGTGTTCCTCTTCCCTGTTCTGTCTAGGGTTTTGTGTGATGGGGCACCGTAAATAGCCCTTGATCCATTACTAAAACCCTAGGAGTCAATTTTCTTGTTCTTATTTTAGGGAAAACACTAGTGAACTCCACATGAACAGGACATTTCAAATGAGAGGCTGGTCATTTTCAAGGTGCCAGTTTTGCTAACAAAGATTTCCCAAATCTGTGCAATCTTAGTATTTACTCCATCTAAAGAGCTGTCCCACCAAGTCAACGCTTCCACTCCCCCTTAGTTAAATCACATTATGATGGGGGCCCAATTTCGAAAAAGGGGACCCTGTCTGACCAACTGGCTTAGCTAGTTCAACCACAACTGCTTTTCTTATAAACCAAGATATGATCATAAATTGATATTATTTTATTTTTAAAATTAGCTCAATTTACAACTGTTTAAATATTTTTTAAAAAAGTTTGAAACATTATCTTTATCTTTAAAACCTTTTGCATTTTCATATGATTTGTAAACTTTTGGGTTTTTTTTTATAGAAAAAGCCATTTTATTAATTCGATGCAATCAAGGGACCCATTAGTACATTAATCTTTGTTAGGGTCCACATTCCGTGACTTTCTTGGTTTTTTTTTTCTTTCTGAAAGTTCATGTATGTATTTTTTTTTTGGTAAAATCATGTGTGCATTGTAATAATAGTTTTCCTTCTTGGAGCAGAGGAATTTCTCTGCACTTGCAGAACAGGTCTTAATTCATTCAGTTGCTTGACATCAAGTTCAGACTGGTTTCGACCAAGTGCCCTTTCGAGTTGACTTGGCCGAGTCAGGATGGGTAAGAGTCAAGTTTCTGAACTTTAGCTTGATCATTATCCTCAGTCCTTTTCCCATCTCACAGATTTGCTAGCAAGTCTGAAGATGCCTTTGCAGCATTTTCTAATCTGGGATGTGGATACATGTGACATACTTCCAACAGAGATAATTCATATATGTATATTTGCTCAACCTGGGGTTTATTAAAGTTTCATGTAGTAGTCAACTGCATCTGAAGGATCATGTGAAGAGAGCATGATAGGCCCAATATGACTGACAATGTATTCAAAGATTAGAAAGGAATATTTTGGAGGACGGAAGGGAATTAGAAGAAGCATGTGGAACCACATCAGGGTCCACAACAATAAATGTGGAAGACAACACCACTCTCTTTCAGGTCAATGGGCCTACTGCCACTATTTGAAAGGCCTCCTTCACATCATCACATGATATTCCGGGAAACTACAACATTGATCTTTACTGCATATTATATTATACATACGGTTCACGTATGTTTGTGTATATAAATATGATCTAGAACACACCCTTGCTCTCCCTCTCTTCTGTAAAAACTAACCCTAGCCTGCCAAAGGGAGGTGAAAATTTACTGAAGAACAGTATCAAACCTAATGGTTAGACCTATCTAACATAAAATTAAGGTCCAATATATAGTGAATAAATCCATTTTGGATTCCCCAGGTGGGTCTAACTATAAAACTTCAAATTTGGTTTCAAAATTAAATTTATTTATTACGTTTGCATGCCAAAATCAAAATAACTATCATAATAAAAATGGAAGTATTTTAGCACTTGCACTATCTATCAGGGGTTAACTTTGTAAGTTCAACAGCGAAGAGGCTTTGTGTTAGTCAACAGCGAAGAGGCCTATCTTCATCATCGAAAACTAATAACCAAACTAGGGAAAACTGCAAATGGCAAAGCCAGGCCCTACCAATGTCTCCTCATTCACCATAATTGCCACACCCTTGGCTATTCCTATAACGCCCCAATCCCGAATACCGAGATTTCTGTCAATGTACCCGAAGTTGGCATGCTACTTCCCAGAAAATCAGATAACTTCCAAAATCGTAGGCTCATAGTGAGATCGAATTTAAAACTTTTTGAACAATATATAATCAACGGTTGAATTGCAGAAGCATAAGAAAAATCGCGAAAACAAAGTGTCATATAAACTAAATCGAGTGTAGCAGGGCTGGAATCTAGCCGGAATCTCAAAGTGTGAAAATTAATAAGTTTGACATATCAGTCTAACTCCCTGCTCACCACATAAACTCTCAAACCCAAAAGAAGGTACTCTCACACCCCATGTATAGGCACTCCGCCACCTACTATGGGCGCCTCGACAGGTGCGTCGTACTCGTAATCGGGGTCGATACCTAAGTACCAAGAATGAATCAGATCCAAAGATCTAGTAAGTCACAGTATACAAGTAACATAGGATGTATGCATCAAAAGAATAGAAGCGATTATATAATCATAAGAATATCAATGGTATATAATCTAGGCAATTGAACAAGATAAAGCAGTTAGAATCGGGATAGATAAACTATCTACTCTAACAGACAACAACATGGCACATTCACACAAGCTGAACATCACGGGATATTATGCAGCGGCCCTCCTATACTTAATACAATTGCGGCAGGGAAAAGTAACCAGTGATGGGGAATGACGAGCCCCGCAAATAACACTCATCAATCTCAACACTCAAGCACTCAGAAGACCGAAACTGGTATTACACCTTCCGTCTAAATATAGCTCATCTTGATAGCTCTCTTAACACTCGTAATAGCTCATACCAGTGATGATTAGTCCATAGGCAGAACTAATTAAGACAACTGCATGAATGCCAATGCCGACTCAAGGAAACAAATACATGTCTGTATTTGCCTAAGCTTGCCTTGCTCGAGCAAGGTCCTAACAAGTCCCTAAGAGGTCCAAGTACAAGTCCAATCCAAGGAATACAGCCCAGTCCAAGTCCCACATTGAACCCATACTAAGGCCCACCAAAACCATGGCCTTAGTCTAAAACAGCCCAAGTAAGATAACGAGTTCAGTTCCAATAGTAATCGGTCCAATCTCATCCACAAACAAGTCGCAAGTCCATTATAACCAAACTCTTCATCCTAGGGTATCACACCTCCCAACTTAGGCCATATGAGGGCCCACCTAGATATAAACACGGGTCATTAATCACCCAATCACCACACCAAGACACCTCTAAGTAATTTAAGTCATCCATTTTCCATTTAATTAACATGTATAAACAATAACAAGGACGTAAGAGTGACTGTGGTGCATTAAGTGAAATAAACCTCCAAGTAAGAGAATTAACAGGAAATATCGAAAGTCCTTCCTAAGTAATGGTCCACGTTCAGGTCTAGGTCCTTATCAGTTAATTTGATTCCTAAATGAAGTTTCAGATACCAATGATACTGTGTTTGGTACTCCAAAAGTCACGGGCATATTCGACAACATTTAAAGATCGAATTGACTTCAAATCCAAATCCTAAACCCTACTTGATGGTCCCCATGAGTCAAGGTTGAGCCACACCATTGACTCATTCTAAGCACATCAATGGAAGTCTATTTAGATGGTCAATGTACCTCACAATTAATCACAACCTTAGAAACTGAAACCTAAAAAATTACTGAACATAGTGTATCCGGTCGACCCGGTACAGGGTCCGGTCAACCGAGTACATTGGGAAGTCAGGATGTTGACTCCCGAGTCGACCCTCTACGCAGTGTGCTCAGTCGACCTCCTGGGTTGGTCGGTCGACCGCGCACACTAGGGACCGCAAACAAGCACCTGGCAGGCAATGACATATCCTGGAATTCTCTGTGTGCCTACCAAGAGGTCGACCGCGTATACTGGAATTCTAGAAAGAATGGATGTTCTAGCTCTCAGCCTCTCCCTGAAAATCCTTTGTGCCCGGTCGACCTGGAACAGGGTCCGGTCGACCATGCACACCGAGCTTCTAGGACTAAGAGGAAGTTTAACTCCCAGTTAACTCTCCTGTGAATCTTGTGTATCTGGTCATCCTAGCACAAGGTCCGGTGGACCGAGTACACTAAACTTGTAAATTTCACAGAGTCTTAACTGAGACTTGAATTCCCTGGTTTCAGTGTCGCCGATCCACCCTACTGCAGGTCGGTCGATCGAGTACATGGACCTGGTGCCAATTCCAGAAATTTGGATTTCCACCTCTTCAATCCAATTTCCAACCCACTTATCTCCAATCAACACCATTCATCACATAAACGTATAAAACCACAAAAGCACTTCTATGACCCACCATCCATCATCAAATCGGGCCATTGATATTTCAAATAAGAGAATTCATCCATCAATGGCCAAAAATCCATAAACACAAGCTCAAAGGTAAATCTAAGCACTCCTACGTTATATGAATTGAAATTTCAGAATCAATAACATTAAACATGCATTCTATGCTAAGTATATTGCACTTCCTTAATCCGAATTTACAAAGAAAATTGACAAAAGAGAAGAAATCCAAGCTCTTAGTAGCAATCCAAGCCTCTAAGGGTCTTCTAATACTCAAACCAATCCTAACTACTACTCCTAATACCCAATCCACAAGAGAACTGCAATAAGAAAGAAATCTAGAGAGAGGAAAATAGAATTCTAAGGAAACTGAATTATAGGAAGAAAAGATTACCTTTTCTTGTAGAGGAAAAGAGACTAATAAGGGAGAAATCCTTAGGGGATTGTAGTTGAAATTGTAGTAGATGGCCTTCTTCTAGATTAGGGTTTAGGGCTGGGGCTTCTAGAGATTAGGGTTCTTGAGAATTGAGAGAGAAATGAGAGATGAGAGCAAATTAGGGTTTAGTTTCATTTGAAATGGGAGGGTTTAGCTTATATAGGTTAGGGTTATGGCTGATTACCAAAAGGCCCTTTTAGTATAAATAGGAATGAAGATAAGGACATGGGCAAAAATGGTATTTGCAGGGATTCTAAAAGCTTCTCAAGTGGATAACCCCTTATAAAAAAAATCTAATTACTAGCTAGGGCCTCCACTAATTAATAACCCTATAATTTACAATTGGCACCCGATAAAGCCTATAAAATACACAAAGGCCTAAACTTAGAAACTAGGCCAATGACTTAGGGAAAATACCTATCTACCCTTATTAATTAGTACACTTATACTACAAGTACTATAATTTATAATATTCAAATTCAAATGAGGGTCCAGAAGGAGTGGAGCCTCACAGTTTCAATCTTAGGGGCTATTGCATAGAATTCAATTCTTAAGAATTCAAAGTAAACTGGTTTTGAGTTTCCAACCATGGAATTTTTAAAATGGAAGCAGTGAAGGATATAAGATGGAAATATTGGTGAGACCTTGATTTTCCTTCAATTTGATTTAGTAGGTTGATGGCCATTCGCATTCTACCAAATGAGAAATTATACTATAGCTATTTGAGGACTTTCACTATTGTTTCTTCAGTTGTTGCCACTTTTATATGAACACATTTCATTTCTCAGAAATTTTAGGAACTTAATTTCATGCAAACAAATGAGGCCCTAGACAATCTGGTGAAATAGTGCTCCATATGCTGAAATTAAGGTTATTTGCCCCTGGCATATCCACAGTAAGGTCAGCCCCCTTTGAAGAGATTAGAGGAAGTCCTGGTCTCCTTTTTTTCCTACCTTTTTACAGTCTGTTTGAGACTCTTCTTCCTACTTTTTCCTTTCACTGGCTGCCAGAGAGAGAGAGTGTCATTTTCCAACATATACTCCTTCCAATGCCATGAGACTATATCTTTTTTTTTCCCTTTTTTGCTTTGCGTGATAAACATATATACATCCCCTCTCCTCTTTCTCCCCTCATCTCATCTCTCTCCTCCTCTCTTGGGGATGTTTGTTTGTTGAGGTAGATATGATATAAGTCTTCTTCTACATTTCTTCCCTTGGGCTCCCCTTCCAACCTTTGTGGTTATCACAGCCTCTCTCTCTCTCTCTCTCTCTCTCTCTCTCTCTCTCTCTCTCTCTCTCTCTCTCTCTCTCTCTCTCAAATTTCAAATCTCACCTTACATATAAAATCCTTGGAACCCAATTGGTGAAAAGGGAAGTGGGGTTTTTCCTTGGCCGACAATAGACTATTCTTCTACCACAAAGCTCTCAAAAATGTCCTTTCACCATCTGGTCATGGATTCCTCGTCGGTGCAGACTCCCGATCTAAGCTTACACATAAGCCCACCAAACAGCGCCCCTTCATCACTGTGCAACAGCAACAGTGATCAGGAGACCGCCTTCGATCTCTCCAAATCCAACAGCGAGGGGTCGGTGAGACCGGACTCCCTGGCTTGCACCGAATTATCTCTCACCAATCCAACTACACCCATGGAGGCCGAGTCTCCTTGGCGGAGAAACAAGGAACTCCCACAACAGATTCCACAAAACCACTATCTCCTGCATCGTCAAACAGCTACACATCCAAACAATTGCAGATCAAATCACCTGAACCATGGCGTTTCGATCTTGGAATGCGACAACCGATCGATCCCCTTTGCAGGTTCATATCATTTAAAAGAAAGAGTCCCCTCATGGACTTTTTCATTGTGTTCATCATTGCCATCTTCTTCTTCTCCGTCTATTACACCAGCTCTCGTTGAAGGAGGCTGGGAATCTTCGGCGCTGTTGCACTCTTTGCAGGGCTATCAGATGGCAGGATCGACGAGGTTTAATGGGTTGTCACCAAATTTGGTAAAACACCCAAACTACTATCCTCACTTGGGAATGGGAGCTTCTGAGGCCTTTCATGGCATGATTAGATCGAGACTCATGACTAAGTTTCCAACAAAGAGGAGCATGAGAGCGCCGCGAATGCGGTGGACTAGTACGCTCCATGCTCGCTTCATTCATGCAGTGGAGCTCCTCGGCGGCCATGAAAGTAATCATCTCCCTCCCTCTTGAATAGTTTCTCTTGCTCCTTGCTTCAGTTATTTTTTTTATCAAGTTTCTAGCTTGGCGTTTTCATTTTTTTTATTTTTTTTCCTTCTAAGAATATTATCTATATATGGTTTTGGCTACTAGGGGCAACTCCAAAATCAGTTCTTGAGCTCATGGATGTCAAAGATCTCACACTAGCTCATGTTAAGAGCCATTTGCAGGTAAGGGTTATGTGATCTCTCTCTCTCTCTCTCTCTCTCTCTCTCTCTGTGAAAGAATATAGGAACTAGTTAAAGTGGTCATCATTTCACAATAATACATGCCATTACTCTTTCACCAAACATCAACCTCGTGGTTAATGAAAAGCAAGAAAGCCCCAGAAAAGGATAGATGAAAAGGAAAAAAACCATATGATTTTGAGCAACTTTTTATGGAAACGAGGGGTGGTTTTTATCTTCTCTCTCTTTACCTGTCTCTGTTGTTTTCCCTTTCGTTTGCAGATGTATCGAACCATTAAAAACACTGACAAGCCTACATCAGCCACAGGTAATTCGTATCCCCCATCTATCTCGGAAACTTCAACCCAAATGGGAATTTCTTCTCCTTTCTCACTTCATTTCAATCATGAGACATATTACTGTATACATTCTCTCTCTCTCTCTCTCTCTCTCTCTCTCTCTCTCTCTCTCAGAAAAAGCCCCGTCCGACGGTTCAGGTGAAGAGAACTTCTCACCCACTAACACCACGAATAATCTCAATTATCGATTTACAGAGAAAAGAGGATCAGATGGCTCGATACAACATGGAGATGATCACCTTTCTTCTACCTCCCTATGGAGTAATTCTTCCAGGTACACTCTCTCTCTCTCTCTCTCTCTCTCTCTCTCTCACACACACATATGGATGACCCATTATTCAAAGGTCCCTGTAATCAGGAAATGATGCCATCTTTGAAATAGGGAGGGATAGTGAGATTTTGTATCTCAACTATCCATTTTTCTAATATCATGATTCAATGCCTAGATCATTAGAAGCTCTGGCCCATTAAAACAAAACAAAAAAATAGTTGGCCCATTGGATGGATGGACAGGGTCCATTACTCAACAGTTCCACATTTGGACCCCGGTGCACTACAGAGGAGTTGCATAGCATCATTCCCAACAAAACGCTATGTTTCCCTCCACTTCTTTTCCTGCATGGGTATCTAAGTAGGCATAGAAAATTCACCACCCTCCAATTTAAAGAATAAAAGGGCTTCTATGGCAGCTTTTGCTTTGAGATTTTCAATGGAGAGATGCCATAATTAGCTACTAACAGCTAGAAAGCAATGTTTAAAGCAAAGTATTACACATAGGAAAAATAAAAGCAATGGACTCAGGGACCTATTGTAGCATTACAAAAAAAAATAGTTTTTATCCTACTGTTTTCATTCGAATTATGTTTAGTCTTTGTTTATTGTGAATCTTCCAAGGAGGAGTTGTTTTTTACGTATGACTAAGAACACAATCGTTGACTTGGGGGCGGCTCTCCTTGCATTGCCATGTTTTTGACACACTCATGTCGTATTAGATTTCTATATATTTTATCTCTACACATTGTGGTCCTAGTTGGCCTCTGAGCATTTCCCGCTCTTTATCTTTTTCTTCCTGTCGAAATTTGCTCTCTCTGCTCTCTCTCACACACACTCTTACAACCAATGTCTTGTACATTGTTTAGAGGGATTTCTAAACATTTGAATATTTAGGCCTATATATGTATGTCTTAATTCATATACAGAGTATAGAATCTTTGTGGGTGGGTTGTTTCTTCACTGTGTGCATGTTTTTTTATGTTAGAAAACATATAGTATTTAAATTTTATTTTAATGCAATCATTACATAACAATAGTAGCAACACATAGCTAATGACAGGGACAATGAAAGATGAAGAAATAGTTGAAACCCAAGTAAGTCTGAACGATTTTCTCACTTACTTGCACTAGGATAGTAGTTACTCGAAAATGGGTACATTTTGAACTAAAAAGTACATGAAAGAATAAACTACATTTTAGGCCTTTTGACATATTGTTTCACCTTAAGCCCGGTTTTCCCAATCTCATAGCCCAAATTTAGATAATGTCACCAGAGTCGATTATTTTATTTTTTTACTTTAATGTCACCAAAGTCATTTGACAAACGACTCTGGTCAGCATTGTTTTTTTTTTTTTTTTTACTTTTTGCATTATATCCCATAATATCATGGGATTTATCAATTTTTGTATCATATAATTTTTGCAACTAGTAAACAAATTCATTTTTTATAGAACATGAAAAATTATTTTGTGAAAAGTAATTAAATACACATTTAATCACCATTTCTCAAGTTTTATCATTTGGGAAAAAAATTCCCTAAGATGCTGCATAAAATCCGTGATATCATGGGATTTATCAATCTTTGTAACATGCATTATTCTTATAATATCATGAGATCCAGAGCAAAAAAAGTTTAAAATAAATATTGACCAGATTCAAGGGACTCTGGTGACATTCCCTTCATTTGGTCATGAAGTTGGAATATTTGAGTTTAAGGGAAAATACGTCAAAACCCTTATTTTACCCGTTTCACCTTTTTTTTTCACTGCTCAGCCAAGCAATATAAATATTTCGTTTTCTTCAATTAGACCATTGAAGTATACTCTTGCGGAATAGTGGTAGCCAAATAGATTTTATTTCATTTGTTTATTCAAAAAATTTATGGAATTATAGACCTTTCCCAAAAGACCATACTTATAAAACTGAAGCAAGTTCAATGTCCAAGTGTTCTTCCATCTTCTACCAAAAAAAAAAAAAAAAGTGTTCTTCCATCATTCCCATCATCATTGTCTTCAATGTCTAAAGAAGTTCGAGTGTTTTCTACTTAAGACAAGTTAAGAACATAAACTCTTTACAAATATAGTAGATTAGGAATCAACTCTCTTTTTCTAAGTTAGTGCAAGTGTTAAAAAAACTAACAGAAGGTACATCATCCCGATATCATCACTACTAATCTGGCCTAATCTCAAACTATTTAGAGTCACCATTGTGATTCAATTTACTTTTCCACTTGACCGGCCTATTCAATGTTGTAATCAACTAGAATTCCAAAAACAAACATGTCTTTCCTTATTGCTCCTCCCAAGGTCTTAATTGGGCTCCTCCTTCCTTTTCCCCTACCAAATCAATAGTGAAACTGAAGAGGCTATATTTTTCATGAGATTCTATTATGTTCATTTTACAAACAATCATCTCTACTCACGCAGGAGAGAATGAGACAAACCCTGCTCTAACCAAGACTCTAATTCAAATCTGTTTAGAGATCTAATTCAAACTACTTAAGCAATATTTTTTATCATCTAACACCCTCCCACAAATCACACAGTCCTTTTAAGAAGGATTATGCAATTGGTTACTTGAAAAAAAAATCCAAATTCTCAATCTCTAAAATCAATAATTGTTATCTTCCGAAAATGACCATCATGCTTTACAAGTGATCACCATTTTTCTATAAAGTTCGGCACTATTGCAACCTGCTCCTTTTGAGTTTGTCAATGCTAATGGGCCACTTAAAAAGCTCTATAATGATCTCTTGCAGAAGCATTGGATTGTGTGACTTAATAAGAATGCCGAGATCTTAAGGCTTGGATGAATGGGCGAACAAGAGAACGTATCTGATTTTATTTAAATAAGAAAACTAAGATGGTGAGATTATTGCAGAATTGTAGTGGTCAGGACCATGGCTGGCCTGATCCTAGGAACATTATTGGGCCATAACCCTGATACTATAAAGAAATTTGATGGTGAGATTACTATAGAGCATGAAAATTATGTCTGTAGGCGACTTGATCGCAAGATCACTACTAGGGCATGGCTTTGATACCATTAACAGTCTCAAAATCTTATCATAAGCCTTCTCTAAATGGATAAAGACCAAAGTAAATCTTCCTCTTTCACCACTCTCAACATTCCATAATATTGCTCATAAGTCTAATAGCTCAATAGTCTATGGATTCCAAACATCTCCTTTATTCTTTGAAGATTTCATGGAGCACTTTCTCCGTTCATAAGGTGTTTTGTTTGTAATCCTGTTCTTTTTTTTTTCTTTTTTTTCTTTAAACCTTTGGTTAGTCACTCAATCCCAATTTCACCTTGGTAGATCCGAGCATCTATTGGTATCTCATATGGTTCTAATGAACTATTCCTCTTCACTTAAGTTATGCATTCTTTATTTTTGTTTTAGATAACTCATTGATTACTCTTTTATTTGTTTTTAGATTAGTATTCTGTGTTAAAAGGTTTTTAAAATACATCTCTCGTCTATTTTGATCTCATCCTCCTTTACCAGAATCCTTGCCATGGGGTTTTTCTTATCTATGAGCTTAACTATTACATGGAACATTGATTTTTTTTATTTTGTTTTTTACAATTGGACCACAATTTAGTTACTCTATTTGAATGTTCTTTGCCTTTTGTCATGACAATTCCAAACACTATCGAGTCATTTTGGAGTCCATTTTGTTGTTCAGTTTCAGTTGGAGACAATGAGCTTCTTTATATGATGTAGTCTAATAAGGCCTGTTTGATGGATTTTTCTATGCAGCTAGTCCTATGCCGCCTACATTTTGGGTGTATTAGGAAATTAGACTTTTTTGCAATTTGTTTGATGCTGGTCTTTATTTCTTCAAGTACGAATTCACACATTCATGCTATCTAAGGCCTTACCCAAGAATCGGATCCCTGGTTGTATCTATGGATGGAAAATGCCTCGCCACTTGGGCCACTTGGTCTTTAATTTGCCAGTTTGTTTCAGTTTGAGTGACAATACTTTTATAAATGTCAATAAATTAATGGCAATGCTATGTGCTGTTGATGCCTCTGAAATTAGTTTTCCCACCTCTCACTGGTGCGATTGAACTTCATCTGTCCAGCAAACCCTTAGCTTGAGCAAGTGGTGTATATCCTAGCTTACCAATCATTGGCATCTTTCAGGCGATTGGTGAGGTGACCCAATCCACAACTCGTGTTCATATCATACTTTCTCAACGAAATCTCAACCAGAATCTGTTAGATAAATGGCATGATCAATCTGATCAACTATCTTATTAGACAAAATTATTGACACTTTTTTTATCGTTAGACCCATGTTATATACAACTCAGCCCCACCCTAGCTGCCCCACTTGCGTCACTATTGCTTTTCATTGTCCCTCGACACATTGCCATCTGTAAGAAACCGGTGTGTGGATATTGTCATTTTGCATTGAATCCCAATAGATGATTTCTAACAAATTGGATTTCCTAATACCTTTTGTGCTATCTTGTTATCAGAATAAACTTAAACTGTTATTTTTCTGATTGTTAAAAAAAAGGGAATGTGTGTGGTGTGCCTTTGTCCTTTTTTTTTTTTTTTTTTTTTTCCCTATACAATGAAGGTTACAAAAATCTAATATGAACATGATTAAAAAAATAAAATGGTTTTTGTAACTTACATTGACAAAACTAGCCTGTGGAATTTTTCAGCATGGGAGCATGGCTGCAAAGTAACCAAAGTGACATTGATGAGCTAAGATCAACTTGTATCACCCCTGATCAAAAACCTGGACATCCATTTGAGGTAGGCATCTCCTGCATATCATATATTAGAATATGAAAGATTTTTTGCTAGTACGTGCATGTGACGTTATTTGATACATTTAACTTTACATGCATCCAACATGCATTCATATGTATATTATTCCAATCATACGCATGCATGCGCATAAAGTACATTACCAAGGTCATGTGTTAATTAAGGAACTAAAAAATATCATTATGGCTTCCATTTGAGATGATTTAATGGTGAAATTGTTATAGGAAAGCAATTCTGCTCAAAGGATCAATTCGCCTGGGTCTCATGTGGATTTCAGAAATCCAAGTTTGGAGTTCACCTTAGGGAGACCAGATTGGCATGGCAAACAACATGAAGGCTAGCGTTGCAGCTTAGTTGCTACGATTTTCTGGTATTTGTGAATTGATTATATGTTTTCAATGGTGAGGACAGAAGCTAATCATAAGTGTTCATATAAACAGTATATTTACTAAAGGAGTAGAAGGATGCCAAGAAGAAGAAGAAGAAGAAGACAAAGAAGAACATAGTTCAATGCATGTAACTCTTAGTAACTAAGATTTGACATGCATCTTTCTTTGAATTTATGAATGAACTGTATGTAACCACGAAAGAGTGAGTGGCTGCAGATGAACTTAGCTCTTTGAGTTGTACGTACCTATCTAATACACTTGAAAGTTAAGAATGTATTGAAAAGTAAAAGTATTCAATCTAAGTGCTGCCTCATTTTCTCTTGACTTCTATTAAATATAAGTTCTTTTCTTTTCTGTTTGTTTCTTTGGAAATAGAGAGCTTTTATCGGTGTTTAACTTCATTGAAACTGGAAATGACTCTCAAACAAACCAAGATTTTGCAGGAAGTCTAATGGGATTGTTGAAATACAACTAACTAGAGATGTGCATTGCTGGGTGCAAGGGGTAATTGATAGAGCGGCCACCACTTTGATGGGCCACTGAACATGCGATGAGTCCACAATCATGAATCATGGCCTTCTAGTTATTGTTATTTGCACCCCTGATTGCAACTGTGTTTTCTTTGATAGTTTATCATGTGCATGCATAGCAAATCTCCTGAACCAGTAGTCATCATCAAGAAATAAACTTTTTCAAAGATTTTGGAGGAATGTATTTTTTAAACTTTCATTATGAAACAAGGATGCAACAATATTTATACTATCATTATATTTTGCAACTTCTTCCATTTTTCCATTTTTATTCAAGAGATACAGCTATATTTTTCAATTTGTAATAATATCTTAAACATGTTGCAATAACATCTACAAAATCTCTTTCAACATAAATATTTTAATTACGTTCTTGGTATTTTTGAAATATGAATGGAGCCTCATCGAGATGAATTTGGTGCAATGTCCAGACACCATGAGACAGTGGATATAGAGGTGCTTTTTGAAAGTAGTGGTGCATTTTGAAATATGGTACTTCCCAATTTAACCCATTTTTTTATTGTCTCTCGAAAAGACCACTTACCCTACTTCACTAGTGAAGTGAATTTACCAAACAGGCCTAGGTCAACAACTCCAAGAGAAATAATATTTTGGAAGTTTTGGATTTGTATCTAGATGGAACTCAAATAGTTGAGGGCCTGTTTGGGTTTTTGCAAATTAAGTATAGGTAACAATTTCATGCAACTTTTTTTGGGGTACCCTAGTCGTGAGGGATGGTACCCAAGAGAGCCCACACAAGTGGGAAATAGAAGCCAACATCTTGGGAAGGAGAGATCACACAAGTGGGAAGCAGAAGCCCATAGACAGAGGGAAGCCCACGCGCATCAGAACAGTGGCATAGCTTGGGGTTGATCCTTAGGCAACTGGGTGACATATAGGTTTGCCAACTAACTGAGCAGCCCCTTGTTGTCTAATAATTTCATGTACCTGTGAATGACAGTTGGCATGTTTGAATAAACTGACTACTTAAATAAAGTTGTTTTTATTGTATTTAATTTTTTTTCTCACAACTATTTTCACTATGGGTAACGCTGTCAATGGGCCTGAATGTGTCCCAGATCTGTGGCTATATTAACTCAGGCTTGGACATGCAATCAATATAATGTTTAGGGTCTGAAACCGTTCGCACTCCAAACCTAATGGTTCATTTTGGTCGAATCGTGACATCGGCATGACATCATAATGAATAAATGTAAAAAACAAAGGTAAATGCTATTCTGAAACCATATTTGGAAATAATGAAAATATATTAAAAATGTAAGCTAGCTATAAGAAATAAGGTTTAATTTCAAGTAAGCATTTTAAATATGACAATTGTAGAGTTAGAAAAATGAAATTAATAACAATGTGACAGTTTTAAATTTTATTTTTTCCATTTTGTTCAACTTTTCTAATTGGCCAGGCTTGTTTCTAGTTCAACTTTACTAATTGGCCAGGCCCGTTTCAATGGTTCAATGGTCGAACCGCAGGGTTCTAACATAATTAAGAATGAGCGGTATAGGTTACACTTATCTGCAACATGCATGCAGCAGTTCCGGTTCAACCAGGGAGATCTGGTCTGGTTTTTAAAACATTGAATGAAAGAGCAAATGAAGCAATAAAGATAGATTTCTTGGGCCCAGGCCCAGCTAATCCATTAGATTCTCTCATCTTGCTTTCTAATGCCTCTTAATTTTCCTGCCAAGATTGGCTACCTCATCATCAGGACTTTGAGCAACTGTAGAAACATCACTCCTTTTCTTCTTGCATGAAAAAAAATTGGCCTTTTCACTCTCTTTCTTCTTGTATATAGTCATAAAGATGAGATCATGAGACACATGCTTCTGGATATCTATATAATGAGATGAGACCAATGTTTCTGCATACAGTAAGCCTTTAGTCAGACTACATCTTCGCATGTTTCGGATTGGGCCTAATCATTCTTTTTAGATCCATCCCAAGCTGAGGATGGGATTGGCCCTGGTCTATATAATTGTGGGATGGATCTGGACAATCTCTTTTATGCGAAGTCCCGGTATATACAACCCTAAGAATGGGCCACTTACTAATTTCACTTAATTAGATCGAACTTTGTCCTGGCATTCATCAGTAAACGTCCAAATGGGCTTGGTCCTTCCCACCCAGGAAAAAGGAACATATGGCTTACTCTTTCTAACAGTAGTGGGCCTAAAATAAAGTTCGTACCTGAAACACATGTTCTAACTCTCTATCTGTGGAGGGTATGAACCCAAAAGGCAGTCCCATTTCATCGATTGTGCCAGTTGTATTGTAGGTGTAGGCTATGGCAGAGGGGCTTCATTGGGCCAAAGTGGTAGTGCAAGGAATCAAGAATTCATCATGAATGAGTTGTTGGGTAGGCTAAAGTTCTCATGTCCATCGTTGGCATTGAATGATAATTTTGAACTTACAAGAAAGACATCAAGGAACAAAAGGCTACTGCATTTCTTGTAAATCCAGCAATGGGACATTTATAATCTGGATGAGAACCTTCACCAAATCTGTGGATGCTCGTGTTCAGAAAAGCTGGATATGGAAGTGTTTTAATTGGGGAAATGTTGATCTTTTGTGGCTCTTTTGTGCATGCCTGATGAGGCAGCAAAATGACCTTTTGCAGGGTGAAATGTCTCCCTCTTTGATGATTTCCATCGCTTCATGAAAATCAAGTAATAACTAACGATCTTACTTTCTACTTCTTTTCTTTTCTGAGTAAGGTCTAAGTGGCTTTAAGTCAAGTCACAAGTGACACCCCAATAAATCCATTAGAGGGGGCCCATCATGAAATTTAAACCGCCCAAAACTAGTGCTCTGTCCATTACATCACAAGCACTCACTTATGAAATCCAAACTACTCAAAACAAATATTCTTCTACGCTTTTCGCTAAAGTTAAATTTCACTTCAATCTGATTTAGTCTCAAGTTATGTGATTAAAATACACAAAATAGGGTTGAAGTCACCTGTTTTGACATGCAATTCATTTGATTGTGTGCCAACTTTAATTAGAGTGAGGTTCTGCCTAACACCAATACATGGCAGGACATCTCATGGGCTTGCTGAAAAAAAAAATCTCTATGATACTTGACATGATCAAAGGACAAAGGATAAGGGTTCCCACCATGGGCAGTACTCATCTGTTCCCCTTTTCATCCAACCAGACATTTTCTCTCCTTTTTTTTATCAATGCAATATAATAGACACTCTTAATGCTCGTTTGTCCACTATCATTTGGGTGAAATTTTATGTATGAAAAAGTAGCATATCTTTTTTTTATGGAAAAAAATTATAAAAAAACTTTAAGTCCTGATTTGTAGCTTAATTTGTAACCATAACTTATCATAACACTGTCACACAGGGGAAACAAGTAACACCAGCAAGTATTTAAAAGTATTTATGCTACCTCTACTAATGCTTAGAGTTTTTTGTAGGAATGATTAGCTAAGGAGATTTAATATGGTGCTACAACCAACCAGTCGTGAGTTCAATCATAAGAGTAACGACTTAGCGCAAAAAAAATGTGTTGTCAAAAATGTGCCCACCAGGTTCCACCTGAAGGAGGGTGTTAGGGAGTTGGTTCCACCAAAGGGGTAATATTAAAAATATCAGTGCTACCTCTAGGTCAAAATTTAAGGCTTATTTTGACATTTACCTCATTTCTTACTTACAAATTTATGGGATTGATTTCCCTAAAATCTCTTTATTTATTTGAAAGTTTTCTCATATCTTCGTATCATTACACCTCTTTGTTTTATTATTTATCACTAGCTCTCTCCAACTACTCAACTCACCAACTAATACTAAACTTACATAGTTACATGCTTTCATTATGCCTGGAGCAGTGGAGCTATTACTAATTCTAGTATGCTAAACTTAACACTTATGCACTTGACCCCCAACCATTGCTAGTTATGCTTGGATGGTGGGACTGTATACTTTCATTAACTCTATTAAGTAATGAATCACATAAGTCTAGCCGTAGCATAGCTGGTTAGGACATAGTGTATGTGAGTGTACACGCAAGTTCAAGTCCTCCATGTAGGAAAAAAATAAATGAATTATAAAAACAACTAATAAAAGTCCCTCCATGGATGGCTGGCTGTTCACATTAGATTATTATGAAAAAGATGAGGACCATTCAAAAAGCCACCATGTCTGCAAACCATCAATCAATCCCTACGCTTGAGTTTTTAGAACCACCCTTTCACTTATTTTGATGAAAAAAGTTTTGTTTGATTAGAAAAAATATATATATTGGTCGCAAGAATCCAACCAAGAGAAAACACTTGTCTTATTCTGCCTTTACCTTAAACTGATAAAATGATAATGTCCATCGAAAGCCTTATCGAACATACTTTCATATAACTTATGTGGGTCTCACTTTTAATTGATCCAAGCCATTCACATCACATATATCTTAAATCCAATAAAGCACCAGTTACACGTCAATTGACATTACGTTAATCAACGCTTGAGAAATAATAAATTAGCTACAAATTAAATACCTTTAATTTCTATACATTCATCAACCAAAGATTCAAAAACTATATAAACATAGTAGAATATGGTCCACTACCTATTCCATTGGGGGCATTTGATAGAAATGGACTACATCAATCAATTATGAGACCCCACATTGATTGATTCCATTCAGATGAATTTCACATAAGAATAAAATTTAATATATGAAAAACTTGTCAACACCCCCCGTCGTTGTAGTATAGTGGTGAGTATTCCCGCCTGTCACGCGGGTGACCCGGGTTCGATCCCGGCAACGGCGATATGGCTTCTTTTTTTGGTTTTTTCCACAGTCCACAAAGGGCATCTCTGACATTTCACATTTGAAAAAACAAAGGGCCCAAATGTCCACCGAACTTTGAGCACATCATCCAAGAATAGACCTCTAAATGGTCCATTGACATCCACTAAAATATTCTTCCGAATATTCTTGGCCATGTGTTTTTTATGCCCGAGAGATCATGTCAAAGTGAAGTGCCCCAATAAAAAAAAAAGGAGAACATGTCCAACCACATTTTGACAAATGGACCTCCCATTATCTACAGGAACATGTCAGGTTCATGTACATCAATAATGTGTCCTTGGCCAAAGGTCCTGGTGCCTGGCCAACGCAAATAACCTGGCAGGCACTGCATGTCCAACACAGATAGGCCTTATTGGAACATGTAGTATGGTCCCCTCTACCTTCAAAAAAAAAAAAAAAAAAAAAGGTCCATTAAAGAAAAATTCTGAAACTCCCTTTTTTTTCTTCTTTTTTTTTAAACCTTTCTTCCTTTGGCATCCTATAAAAAGGCTTTTTATTCACACAATGGGCCCCTCAGGGATGAAAAGAAGGATTATAATAGAAATTATGCATTCTTTCTGTTTTGTGACATTGAAAGTTCTCTTGTATGTAATTGGCCAAGTGGGCTGATTGGCATGTAAAGAGACCCTTTTTGCATGAGTTTAGAGGATCCAATCCATTCTCAAAAAAGGTTTATTCCATATTTCACTGTAATAGTGGCATGGACCATAACCAAGTTGATCATGTGTGAATTGCTTGATAAAATTAAAATTTAAATTCATTTTAGCATTTTCTTTCTATCCACCAACACTATTAGATAAAAGAGATCTTTGAGATGATACTTATCTTCGAATTTATTAAACCTATATATATATATATATATCACATGCCCCTTACTATGATCCCTTCACACTTATTTAACATCCTGATTTAGCACCGACCCAAATTTTCCACCAATACAGTTTTTTATTCCTTTTTTCTTTTTTAACGATAACAAAAGATTTATTAAGAAAGGTCATTGACCGCTACCTCACAATGAAGAAAGAGATGGTTAACCATTTCTTCTAATATAATTTGTGTTTATCGTCCAATTAAATTATGCAAATTTTGGGACCCATCTTGGTTTAGCTAACAGTTCAAGTTCAATATATTTTTGATGCCCTTTAAACAATATATGCCTGATCAGATTGTTTCCGTTTTTTCCACACAAATATATCGTGTTAAGACCTTCTAAGCCCCTAAATTTGATTGTATTTTCCTTATGGTCCCCTAGACCGGCAATTCCTAAGCAAGAACAGATCTAGGCACCCTTGAAATTTACCCTTATGAATTAACTGTCAATAAAGACTCAAATTCTGTTCCTAGGAGAAAAGGGAGAGAGAGAGACTCAAATCTATTGGCCGGTGAGAGTTGCCTAATTCAAGTCCTTCAAATGGATGGTAGCAATATAAAATCCCTATTTTTTCTATAAAAACTAGTCCAATTCTTAACTTTAAATTCAACTGCCATAAAAAACCAATATACATGAGTTTTTACCTACGTCTAACAATAAAGTACCTCTTGCATTTCATGGGGTGAGTTAGACCCGCCGAACCCATCACATCCTCTCCTCTATAAATAAAAGCCACAATGAACACATCCTGACACCCACCCAAGGCTGCAGCGCATTGAACCCATTAAAACGTGATTTCACAAAATTTGTGTTTTTAGGTCAATCATGCGTTTTATGTTCACTTTGGCTTGGTCCCCTCTAACAGTAGTAGAAAGTAGAGCCTTTCGGGTTTACAAAAGTGTCTTTGTAAGAGGAACTGTGTATTCTACCATTGATAGTAAACAATGTAGTCTAGCATCTTCTTGCAAATGAACTCAACTGCTGCTGCTCTGTAATATCCTCCTGTATATATATCTAAAGTCATTATTCTAGAGAGAGAAAAAAGTGTCCACTAAGAAATTATATTTCTGCGGATTTTGGCCTTTGTTTTGATTCCATCTCTCTTTGAACTTGACAAATTCTAAAAACAGTATATTTTTGTAGTTTTAGATTTGCATATAGGCACACCTTTGGTAAATTCCATCCTTTTTACACACACCCACATTCCTAAAATTGACCATGACAATGAATTTTTAAATGTTCAATTTTGTCACAACAAGTTTGCATTATTTATAATTAACCATTGAAGTTCCAGATGGCACCGTCCCTTGACACTAAATAAATACAAAGGAGCACTGTACTACTTTACCAGAAAGAAGAGTATTTGGAAGTAGAGAAGGAGGAGCTCCCTCTCCTTCTTGGAACCTTCCTTCTCTCTCTTTTCCTCCTGCCCACATCAATTCAGCTCATGGCTTCCAATTCAATGGCCTTGGTTGTTTTTGCTGCGACCCTTATCCTCTGCTTTGTCTCTTCATTTGCAGAGTTCCAAAGGCTCAATCATGGCGCCAAAGCCAGTGGATCTCTTAGCTTTCTGGTGGTTGGAGACTGGGGAAGAAGAGGTGCCTACAACCAGTCCCAGGTTGCTACCCAGGTCAGAGAACTTCCCTTCTTCAGACTTTCTTTCACATTTCAATGAAATATCATGTCTTTTTCTTACTCCTCCTCGGCTCCTCCTAATCAGGAGTAAATCTAGTCTTCTTGTCCATTTATCCTGAAACCCATGTTTCTCTACCATGTCTTCATGTCTTGAGTCTTCTTGAGTTCTGATGGGGTAATCTCTCTTTTCTTTTCTTTTAATGAATGCTTAGTTTTTAGAAACTGGGTATTGATTTTTTTATTTGTGTGGTGGGTGGGGTGTTTTAGAGAAATAAGACAAGAACATATCTCGAGATGCTTACAAATACAAAATTGCAAATGACCCATCTCTTTGCTGATGGTTAAATGTCCTGATTAAACAATGAGTTTTGGTGTTGTTTGGTTATTGGATTTTGCAGATGGGAAGGGTAGGAGAGACTCTGGACATAGACTTTGTAGTCTCCACTGGTGATAATTTCTATGACGATGGATTAACTGGAGTTGATGACAAAGCATTTGAGGACTCCTTTTCTAATATTTACACTGCTAACAGCCTTCAGAAGCAGTGGTATACAGGTATGGTTATTGGTACCACCCTATTTTAATTTGGATAAGTAGTCCTTAGTGATGCTTTAGTGAATTGTACAGGAAGAATAAATGCTAAATGCCAGAGACTAGGATGAATTTAATTCTTAAACATAAATGAAATGAAATGAGCTCACAAAACCCACCTCCAAAAGATGAAGAATAGGAACTTTCTCATTCTGCTCTGTCCATATGATTGGCATGACCAATAAAATGTTTACAAATCTGATCTTTGATGATGGTTTTCTTATGAGCATTTGTGAAAATGGGATTAGGATAGATGTTCTTATTTTTCTCTCTTTCTTATCCAAAGTTTTTTTTTTTTTTTTGGTTCCTCTCATTTTCATGAATGGGAATGGGTTGCAGTTTTGGGAAATCATGACTACAGAGGTGATGCAGTTGCTCAAGTGAGCGCAGCCCTAAGAAAGATTGACAGCCGATGGCTCTGCTTGAGATCATTTGTTGTAAATGCTGGTAATCAAGCTCTCAAATTGGGCTTATATCTTCTTTAATGTCTATTCAAGAACTCAACTTTCTAACAATTCTTCTATCTTCTCTCTAGAAATCGCGGAGTTTTTCTTTGTAGACACCACCCCATTTGTAGAAAAATACTGGACCGACCCAAAGGATCACACCTATGACTGGAGAGAGGTGGCCCCAAGAAAGAATTACATGGAAACTGTGCTCAAGGTCCTCTCTCTCTCTCTGCTCAAGGTCCTCTCTCTCTCTCTCATGCAAGTTCAGACATTTTCTCTAAATTACAATCAAATTCATCTGCTAGAATCTTGAATCGGAGTTGGGAGGATCGTCAGCAAATTGGAAGATTGTGGTGGGTCACCACACAATCAAGAGTGCAGGCCACCATGGGGATACTCCGGAGCTTGTACACCTTATGCTCCCATTGCTTAAGGTAATCAAGTTCCCAATCAAAGAAGATTGTAGAGTTAAATGCATAATCTCTTCTAATGTTATTACAAGTGACCCATTAATCATCCTAATCAAATATCAAGTTTTTTTTTATAATTGACACATTGTTTCTTTTTTCAGGCATACAATGTCGATTTCTACATTAACGGCCATGATCATTGCCTAGAACATATCAGTGATTCCGACAGGTAAAACATCAAAAATCTCTGCTATCCACTACCCCATAACTTGAATTTTAGTTGTAAAACCAATCTTATAGATACACCCATATCGTTTTGGTTGATGTAATTGGATTGTGGGTGCAGCCCATTGCAGTTTGTGACTAGTGGGGCGGGGTCAAAAGCATGGAGGGGAGACGTGAAGAACCACAAAGATTTGAAATTCTTCTATGATGGACAAGGGTTTGTGTCTATGCAGCTCACCCAAACAGATGCAGAGATTGTGTTTTATGACGTCTTTGGTCAAGTTTTATATAAATTGAACAAGTCCAAGCAGCTTTACTCCACCATCTAAACAGAATCCTCTGCAGCTGCTGGTCCTTCAATCTTGTGATGGCATACATTATCTTTAAAATGGTCTGTTTGTAAATTAGGAGCCAAAGCAGATTGTTATCTATGAAGGGATCAGTCGTTTTGTTCTGTGGTTCAGTTACAATAATCGAATTGGGGTGGAAGAGTAGGAGGATTATAAATTGAACTATTAATGATGCAATTGAAAGATTGTGCAGCCAACCAGCAAATTAGCAGTTTAAAGTACTAGTACTTGGAAGCTAGGTACATTCCAGAAGTAATGTATGACCACTTACCACCACCTACTTTAAGTTGAACATGTTGCAGACACTTCTACAGTTGATACCTTCTCCGAGTATTGGCATTAGCCCAAATCACAGTCTAAACAAATAGGACCGGATCGAAATCACTATAAAATACCGAGTTGTAGTCTATATGCTCTGTTGTTTCATTCTTACAAATGTACGACCTACTTTATTAGGTCTTTTCTTTTCTGATTTACAGAGGACTCAAAGTTGTGCATCCTTCAAACATCTTTAACCAGTTGAGCAACAGTCAGACGGGGAAGTATTTGTGTTTTTAACGTTGAGGCATGATTTTCTCCTGTATTGTGCTCCTTTTGAATCAGTGTGTCATTATGGTGACCCATTGAATTTTTTTTTTTTTTTTTGTGGGGGGGTGCCGGTTGTGGTTTCCTTTTTTTTTGGAGGCCGTCCATATGCATTTCGTAAAAGAAAGTTCTCCTATCATTGAGGGTACATTTGTGCGTCTAGTTTTCTCGCCAAGGGAAAATTATATTTTTTTGATGCGACCATTTTTTTTAGTGAGAAACGGTATAAAAATAAGCTAATTTTACCAATTTTGTGGAAAAGCTTTTTCTATGAAGGCATATTTATATAATACTTTTTCACTGAAAACTCATTTTTCAGGCATTTGGTGCGGAATAATTTCACGAAAATGCTTTTCTAACTTCGTCAGCATTTTTCCTAAAAATAGTGGAAATAGGTTTCCTGTGGGGGTATGGGAAATGGATTTCCTCGGAAAATTTTTCCCTCTTTTCCTCGCACTTGTCCATTTCAACTCAAAACCCTGCTACTCTTTCATTTTTTATTTCTTTAAATAAATTATTATTTGATATTAAATAAATAATATACATGTTATATTATTTTTCTTCAAAATGATATTTTCACCAAATAAGAAAATTTTATTTTCTATAAGGAATCCACAGCTGCACCAAACAACATCAGTACAAATTCAATGAGGAAATTTTTTTTGCACCAAACATCAATGTCTAAATTTTACAGAAATTCTTTTCCGAGGTTTCCATTTCTGTGGAATTAGCTAACATGGCAATTTCCTGAGAAATATTCCACGAAAGGAAAAAGTCGGCATAATTGATTTCCCGTGGATGCACAATCCCAAGCCTTATGCAAAAGTGTTTTATGTCCCAACGTTTTTAATTAATTAGGCTGAAGATTTCATCTCATGGATTCATAGTTTTACATCTTAGAGCATGTTTGTGTAGCATATATATGTCAACTTTTATTTATTTTTTTTATAGATAATTTTTAGGGGTTTTTACAAAAGAATTAATCTTAAATCTTAATTATATGATTTTACGAAGAAAATTCATAAAATGACAAGCCAGTTGTGTAAGGATTATAATCCGATTATAATTAGTATTGACAAATTCATTGGGTATTGGACAAAACATGAGATTTATAATTGTAATTTTAGTGGAATTGCCCAAGGAAGATGGTTACAGTGAATAGGAAGATGGAAATTCCTATTGGGAACTCATGAGGACTATCATATGAGGATATGATCATGATAACATCACTGAGTTGGTTGCCGGCACACGTTTTGGTGCAATAGCATGTGGTTTATGTTGAGTTGCCTTGCCATCCATCACAAATCCTTTTAAGGCTTGTTTTGGGGATTTACTTGTAGAGTTGAGTGATGTAAAGGTTATTTTAATGAAATAATAAAATATAAATGGGTTATGATAGTATTTTATTTTTAGTTGTTTGTAATGGAATCTTTTTGACTTTTTTATTGAAAGATGGAGTTTTTTTATCTTTTAGTGGTTGCTTTTTTACTTTTTTGTGAAGAATATGATAGAAAATGGAAAAAAAAAAGTACTTTTAATGTGACTTGTTTTTGAAAAATGAAAACTTTACTCTACACAACTCTACTAATAGATGCCAAACAAGCTTAATGTTGAGTTGCCTTGCCGACACACTTTTTGTCATGATGCATGACAAACACGAAAGTCAAAGCAATTAACGTCTTGTCTCGATTATTCATGTATGAAAGAGTCAAATATTCAATGGGAGCCGTGCAGCAACATGATGGATGAGAATAGTCATATTCCATGGGAAACGTGCAACACAAGAATAACAGGCAGAATGTCATCACAGAACGGAGGTCGCTTGACCCATCTTATGGTCGCTCGAGCGAATGAAGGCAGAATCTCATCCGCTTGAGCGCACACTTATTTATTCGAGCGGTGCGCTTGAGCGGTCAGTGCGCAAAAAGTCCGTTTTGAACAGAAAACTCCCTTCTAATATAGTTCAAATTACTTTTTTGAGTCCTACTTGATCTACAAGTATTGAGGCACGAATTAAAGCCTATATATAGCCTTTCTCTCTCAACTCTAGAGTACCACTCTCCCATTCAAAGATCTAGAGATCTATTGAGAGATTTTGTCCACTCCAAAGCTTCAAGTTGTTGTGCTGAAGTTCAAATCTTTTGAGATTTTTTCTGCTACTTTTCTGAAGTGGATTCATCTTGAAGAGGCATTCAAGGTGGTTGGTTCAAGTGCGGTGAAGGTACACGGCGAGCAGTCGGCAAGATCAAAACAGTCATTAGGTTGAGTTAGCAACTGAGAAAGGGTTACGAGTTTCTTGTAACTTTCTTTACATAGTGCTTGGTTGTCTGTTGGCCTAGACGATAAAGCCCATGGTTTTTTTCCGAATAGGATTTTCCACGTAAAAATCATGTGTCCTTCTCTTTGTGTAGTTTGATTATTCTTAATTGGATTTAGGATTAATTACTAGTTTAATCACTGTGATTGAAATTTAGTAGAGATTGGTAAGTTGGGACCCGAGCCTGTGTTAAGGCCGAATTTTTTTCAAGTTGTTTGTATATATTTTTAGACAAAATCACCTCAATTGACGATATTATCAACTCAGTTGATGATATCGTCAATTGAGTTGACGATATCGACAACTTTCATTGCAAGAAAAATGATATTTTGCTTTATCTTCTTCTACTTAGTAATGAAAAGGTTATGAAAATCATTGCATTTTGTGTCGCAATGGTTTTCCTTAAGTAGTTTCGATAATCTTTCTTAAGTGTACGAGTCTCATGCTTAGTTTCTATGCATTTGTTGTCCTATTTTGCATGAGTTTTGAGAGTTCGAGTTTGGAGTACAAGGTGTTTTGTGAAATGTCTAAATGAGGATTTTCTCTCAATTTGGTGGTGGCTTGAGTGAGGTTAGAGGAGATGAATTTGGGTATGCTTTTGTGAACATTTGTTTGGTGGCTGCTGGAGTTTGAAGTCATTTGTTTAGAAAATCTTTGTAGGTCTTGATGTTTGTAAGCAACACGTAGGGAGTCATGTTGGGTAATCTTTGATTAGTGAAAATGAAACTTTCTTCTTGGTATTGTATTATTTGTGTAGAGTTTTAGATCCTAAATCTTTGAAAAACTTTAAAAATATTGCTCATTTTGCTTTGTTTGTGTTGCTCATTATTTGTGTAGAGTTTTAGTAAAAGTGTTTTTTGCTTTGTTAATCCGAAATCTTTGAACAACTTTAAAAATGGGTACGTGAAAACCATTGTAGAAGAAGAAGAGAAGTTGCAGAAGGTTGACGATATCATCAACGAACTGAATTGATGATATCGTCAACTAGAGTAATTTTGTCCAAAAAAATGTACGAACAATTATTTTGTCATTTTATGATTTCTCTTCATAAAACCGTTTCATTGTTATTTAAGCTTAATTTTTTTTTCGTAAAAACCCCTAATTTTTATTGCATCTCCACCGCTTCATATCAAAAACACTTTTCTACAAATTTATAGAAAATTGCACCATTTTTAAAAGAAAAAATGTTCCCACCAAATGATAAAAAAAATGTTTTATAATTAAAAAATAATCATTATTTTGCCTTTTTGTGTCCCCAAAAAAAGGGTTAGACATTATTGTACAGAAAGCTGCTTTTGCGCTTGGTGCTTTCTGCATATCCGTTCAAATTGAGTGCTTTCTTAAAAAAAAAAAAGGGTACTCTCTATGGTCATACAAACATGCCCTTGATGTCATCATTGTAATATATAGATTCTAAGAAATGCACTCATCCGTTACAAAATTTTCTATGGCTAATGAAAATTGGACTTGGTCTTAAATTCTTTCTAGTAAATAGCCAATCCACTGTATAGTCATAATCTAAAAGATAGCCCAAGAAGTATTCAACATCCAGAGTACAAATGCATATAAAGAAGATACCTGGTCTAATCCAAGTATTCAACATCCACATTGTGTTTATTAACCCATGCTATCAAAAAAAGTAAAAAAAAAATGCACCACTTATGCATCAATGGTGAAGCCTGTTCTATCAAAAGGGTGGGACCCACTGAGATTGAAATGGGATACAGAAAAAAACACACCCTTTCAATGCTTTAGATTGCTACTGTATATAATCATAAAATAAGTTGATGGCATGTGAGCTGTGTGACACCTTTTGATTCCATCCAGGGAAGATAGGGTAAGGTAAGGTATGAATGAATTATGACTGTAGATATAATAGAATAAAATTAAACTGACAAGCACAGGTGGAAGCCATGAAGATGAAATAAATGGAAAGAGTTTTTCTCATAAATGAAGGGTTGTTTCAACCACCATTCCCCAATTGAAAAAGGCAGAATAAGATGGGCACTTTACTGATCCTCAGACAAAAAATTGCACATTACTGATTGTAGATTAGATGTTGGATGGCCCACTGAATAAGATATTGTATTTGGCCGGCAAATTAAATAAATAAATATTCATCCATATTAGCTTATACTGCTATACATGTCAGTGTAGCAGTTGATATTTCTTAATTTTATCGTTCCTTAGCCCCATATGAAAGCATGTAGAATGACAATAAAAAAAAATATTAAAAAAAAAAAAAAAGAATGCAGAGAAAAGGGAGAGAGAGACCATCACAAATTCACATAGGTACCAATTTTTTTTGGTCCCAGTGGTACCCAGCCAAGGGGCTTGGGACCCATTAGAGATGCCATTCCTGGGGAGGTAGCATTCGCTCCCATGTAGAAAAGCTCATCCTTGGAAAAATATACCACTCTTTAGGTAGTGAGAAACTCCAACCTATTTGCTCCTGCGGAGAACTCCCTAGATAATAAGGTGAGATACGGATCTCCATACCTTTCTCCCAAGAAGTACATTCTTCTTCTTTTTTTGGTAAAACACAAGGGGTACAGTTGGAGGGTCTCAAAGTTGGATCAAATTCTAGCCACTATATAAAATTTGGTGGAGATCAAAATTTTACATAATTGACTAGGAGGTCCAAAAAACGCAGGTTAGTATCAAACTTAGGATAAATTTGCGATGGTGAAAATTCACAGAGGAATAACAGGCTTGAAGGGATTTGATTGATTAGAGGGAAGGCAAGGCCCTTCTTTTTCCTAAAGTTGCTCACAGAGGTTTTTTCCTTCTTTTTTTTTTTTTTTTCTCACAGTTGATGATCATACTATCCATAATTCTAGCTTTGCATCTTCTTTTTCTCTTACCCTATCTTTTATGAACCCATCCCTCATAATAAAAGAGGATCACCCAGTTAGGGAATTTTTGTCAGTCTGTTGGAATACTGGCACATGGCCAATGGATTATTTTGATGCATAGTTGGCTAGTTGTAACTCATGAGAACAAGGCAAACGCCAAGTTTGATGCATAGTTGCACCTCATGTGAACAAGGCAAACGCCAAATAGGCCACTACACTTTCATTCACTTGTCTCCTCTGCTAGAGGGGAAAAGGTGATAGGTGATAACCAGCGGAAGAGAGTGGTTGATTTGAAGGCAGAGAGAAAAGGAGAGGTGAGTGAGTCAGCTTTTTATTTTTTTTTGGGTAGACGGGTAGGAAAGTGTTTTTTCTTTTTTTATATGAAGAAGTGAAACCCACATCATCTGACCTTTTTTAAGCTGTAGAGGCAAACTGCACCAATTATTCATTTTGGACACACATAAGACCTACCCTGCCCTGAGCAGTCCAGTCACGCAATTCATTACAAGTCTGTTTCTGCTTGTCTCATTACAAGTCCTTTTCTCCTTTTGCATCTTTGTAAGACATTAAGGTGGACAATCACAGTTTCTCATCTAAAACCAAAACTAATATCTAACCTCTTTTGTCTCCCTGAGATTGCTTGGGTTTTAGTTGAAATGTGCCGTTCCACTTGTTAAAATTTAAGATATATTTAAGAGTCCGGATCCTTGAAGGCTTTTGCTTTATAGAGAGGAATTGGAACTTTAAAAATCTAAAGCTGCTCAAGACGAATAGGCCATTTTATAATATTTTCAAGTTTCATTTCAATTAGTGTTGATTCCACTGTAAGAATAATTATTTGATTGAAAAGTGTGGTTTCTCCATAAGATTAGCTATATGATTGAAAACGGCAGACATTTTCACTCAGTGGTCATTCTTTTGTTGGAAAGAACTCCCATTGAAGTAAAATTTGTAAATAATCTCATACACGGAGGGGCATTCATTTGAATTGTTCTGATTTTGAACAAGTAAGCAGCATTGTGGATTTCCATTCCCTCAACTCGGGATATCTCTAATTGAAAACCTCATAGGGTCCGGATTTCATAAATGAATTAAAATAGATTTGATCTTCATTGGAGCCCCTTTTTTTCAGTATGTGAAGTCACACCTTTGTTGCATGTTTTAAGAGACATAATTCAAAGTGTTGCACCTACATGGCCACATTAGATCCTTCACTTCTTACTTATTTAATAATATTTTGATAGAGTTCATTTGACCATGAATTGCTACGTTTCGATTTTTTTATACTCTATGCAAATAATGTTTGGGTTGTAACAAAATTTTAAGTTGGTTGTCAACCTAACTAACGTAACCCTCATTTACCCGAGCTTAGGACCGATAGTAAAATAAAAAACAATGGCGGAGTTACTCTATGCAGACAAATGGGTCTAAATACTTTTGCATAGAATATTGTACAATATTTTAGCAAAAGTTATCAACAAAATTGATCTCTAAATGGCGATGACATCAGAAAATTCTAACAACTGAAAGGCGGTCGCTTTCACATGGCAAGATCATCCGCTATGAGCCGAACAAATACATCCACAAGATATGATTCCTTTTGATCGTCTTTCCATTATGATTGAATTGATGAGGCCACATTATATATTGAACAAATTAAGAACCAATATCACTAGTGCACATATGGTTAAAATGATGGGGCACATTTTTTATCTATTAATCAAACTATATTCCATGGATAAGATTGTCAGAAAAAAAAAAAAAAAAAAAAAAAAAAGGGGCAGAGTCTCCCCTTAATGAGGAGACGTTCTAAAATTTTTAAAGCTACATAAGTACCTATTATATTTTAAATTATTTCATAAGCATCCCTAAAGTCCCTTCGAACTACGAATGTCAATTTATATACAACCATAGCTCTCCAATAATGTAAATGCAATTATAAAAACATAAAACATATCTCCATGCAAATCAATATTAAGCCAAGAATATAAGAAATAAGTATTAGTGATTATTTTGGAAGTTGAGGGCGGGGTTCTGCTTTTATAGATGATTTGTGGCTGCCAAACTTAGATATAGGACAAAAACGTGGAAAGCTGAAATCTTTTTATCGCAGATTTTGTTACGAAATGGAGGGTTTTGATCTTCTTTCTCTAGCTCTATCTTTAGGGATGAAAAATGAATTAATCATGTATTCTGATTCAAAAGGAAACCAGATACTACTTTTCCCCTTCGCGGATAGGGAAAACCCACAAATGAAGCTTTTCTGCTACTCACACCCGTGCAAAACCCTCAATTGCAGTTTTTCCAATGCTCACGCCCACAGAAAACCCTCAAAAGTTCTACTTTTCCACTGTTCAAAACTACAAAAAACTGGAAATTCCACTTCTCCGCAATTCAAAACTGCAGAGAACTAGAAATTTCCACTTTTCCGCTCCTCTTACTTGTGGAAAACCAGATATTTCAACTTTAACCCAAATTTCCACTTTCCTGCTGTACATAATGGCAGTAAACCCGCAATTACCACTTTCCACACCTCATAAGCAAAACTCACTTTTGCCACTTTTCCACTACTCATAACGGCGGAAAACCTTGATAGGGGCCATCTAATTTTTTACATGTTTGGCTCAGGTATTTTATAGGGGCCATCCACAGTATATTTGGGTTTTTTTTGCTTTTAGAAATGACCACATTTTTTTATTTTGAAATCTCATTTAACACCTTCATTAACTAGAAAATGCCAATTAAATAGCTTATAGTTACACCTGAAAAAAAATTTTAAAAAATTATTTTTACATTGTCAACAAACAAGTAGTCACCTGGTCCATTCATACTCCAATTGGCGGTCTTATCTACTGTCAAAGATCAAAAGAGGGATGAACTGTGAGACAAGTTGCAACTTGCACCCTGTGGTTTTTCATTGAAAGATATATTCCTTAAATTCCCACCTTCCGATTAGTGGAAGTTTAGCTTCTTAGGTCTCATCTGATAATATTTTTGTCCCCTCATTATCCTCAATGGTCCCTATGGCCTAAAGGCAGCAAAACATGGACCGACCTGTCAACCAGACCATAACTCTACCTGTATATGACCGCATAACCTGACCTACATAGAATACGGGCTGGGTTAGGTTTAGGTTTTTCAATGTCGCAGAAAAGACGGGTCGAGCTAGGGCTGACCCTCCTAACCAGCATTACCCGTATGTAGTCTTTCATATTTATACTTGTTTTCATAAATATTGATATGAGAGAATATATGATATCATTTTTTCTTTGTGAGAATCCATAATTTGTGAGATAAAGCTTAGGATCTTATGTAGATGTGACTTCTCCCTTCTCCACTACTTCCTTTTGAGCTTTTACAAATCCCTTAGACGGAGAAACATCTACCGAACAAGGAAAAGGAAGAGTTTTTTTTTTTAGTACACAGAACATAGGTCAAGTTGACACATGTTGGCCCTTTGCTAAGCCTACCGTGAAACCATTCGACAAATATAAATATACAATTCAATCTCAGCCTAAGGCTTTAATTTTGATAAATCTTGAGTTAACAGGTGGAAAAACCAGGGAAGTATTAAAATCCAACAGTTCAAATTAAACTTTTTTCAAGTACATAGGGCAATTCAAAATTCTATCTCCATCGCTAGTCCAATTGTTGGGTTATTTGATTGATGAAAAATATGATATTTCACGATTTGTTATTTTTTTTTGTGCGAAGAATCAATCTGATGGTAGAAATAACCCGACCATATTGTATATTCATTTGGAATTAGTTATACTCTATAGTGATTATCACAAAACTAATCATGGCTGTAGAATTAGTCATATAATAATGATTATTTCAAAAGCTTGACCGCCCATGCTTAAAATACAATGCATAAGCATGAAAAGGATAATAACAGTAATTCTTATAGAGGTTGATATTCTAAAAAATGCAGTTACTTTTATAAATATTTTCCAAAGTAGTTTTAATACCTAATGTGGTTAGGGTCCATTCCTCATCAAATTACTTTTAATATTTTGTGGGTGGATATTTGTTTGAAGAAACCATTTGGTGCAGTTGTTAGGTTGCTTGCCTATAAAGCAAAGGGTCTTGAGTTCGAGCTTCAAGCACTATCATCTTTTACCAGACTCATCAAAAGGGGCTGGTTACAAGAGTTAGGTAGGTCAAACAGGTTGGGGACCCTGAAGTCCCTTTGAAGTTCGAACTATAATTTAAATGCAATTATAAAAATACAAAACATATCTCCATGCAAGTCAATATTAAGCCAAGAATATAATAAATAAGTATTAGTGATACTTATATATAAAAGCGGATTACATTTTGACCCTTGAAGTTTTTTCTTCTTTTATATTTAGACCTCTTAACTAATATTTACACCCCTTAAGTTTTTTTATTTATATTTAATGTCAACGGATTTGATCGAATTGAATCCGCGGATTGAGGGTGAAATCTGTCACCGATCTGTTGCTAACAGATTACAAGATTTTCAATCCTTCACCAATCCATTTACTTTCGATTCGGTTAAAAAGTCCATGATCGGATCGGATCGAATCCGTTTTAAGGATCGGCGGATTTTTTGTACTCCCCTACTTACAATGATGGTGAATCAGTTCAACCGGTTTTAGGGACCCTATGAAGCATAAGTGTATCAAAAGGATTTGTATGCTCTACTACAATAATATCTACTTATTTCGAAGGTTACAAGAAAGAGTTTGTGGGGTTGCTGGCTCTATAACATGCTTAAATGACTTTAGCATCTATCCATCTGCAAAATTGAGTCTAGAGGACATTGAGAAAAATTGCTCTATAAGATCATAAAACAGACGGTCAAAAATGAAAAATCACCCTTTATTTGATCATAGCGTATTTTTTTACCATGGATTAGATGGTTTTCAATTGCCAAGAAGAATCTAATTGACTTTGCAAAGAAATTTTTTACATCCCATGGGGCAATGAAGATTTTTCATTATAAAATGTAGAAGTGAGCATCCGAGTGTTGAAATACATTATCAAAACAATTGTTTAAACAAAACTGTTGTTGAAGCCATAATTGGTTAAACCTGCGGCCATCGACACCAAAAAAAGGGCATTTTCATCCCTTTTGAATAATGGACCAATCAAATAATCTATCTTGTTCTTCTTCTCTATCCTTTTGAAAGGTCATTAGAAGCATACACTTAGGGTTGCAAATAGGACGGTTCCGAATTAGAACCATAGTGGACCCGGACCCGAACCCATTTCTAAATAATGGTTCCGGTTCTAACTCGGAACTTGTTTTGTTGGTTCCAAACCCAGTTCCGATAGGAAACTCCAAATCCGATTCTGGAATTGGGTCCACCTAAAGGACCTGTATCTAGTTCCAAAATCGATTATAATTTCTCTTTATTCCTTATTTTCTCTTAAAATAATAATATCATTCAACTTGTAACAGTGCATCAAGTCTACTACCTCCAGTATTATATATAAAAATGTCTAAAAAAATTTAATTTTAAAGTAAATTTTATAATATCAAAGATTCATATGATGGGTCCCGGGTCCACTGGTCGGAACCTATATGGACCCAGAACCTGACCCGTTTATCAATTGGAACCTAAATTGGGTTCTGAACCCGGACCCGACATTTATGAATGGGAACCAAAATCGGGAACCAGGCTCGGTTTTTTGCAGGTCGGAACTTCTGGATAATCGTAAAACCGGATACCCGTTTGCAACCCTAGTAAGGAGGGGTTCAACCGATTTTTTTATAGTAATATATAAGCTCTCACCGTTATTTTCCTGTTACCCGAGCTTACCGCTGGCATGACCCACTTGGCTAGGGTTCCCACTCTAGCTAACTACTTTTGAATTTTCCTGATAAATAATTATATATTAGTATTGTGTTGTGCAGTGGTTGGTTTAGTTTTTTTAAAAGTAAAAGTGATTATGAGCTCGAACCTATTTTTCATAGAAAATGGACCAGACTCACTCCAACCATAATAATAATCTTGATCGATCATATGTGGATACATAGTTGATGTAAAAAATCCAACCTTGTGTATATATCACTATGGTTGGAGTGGCCTCAAGCGCCATGTATATGATTTCCTTGCACCTTTGTTGGCCCCTAATACATGTATTAATTGTTCAATATTCTCATCTCAAATATACGAATTAAGGCATTTATGTTGTTATCAAAAGCTCCATAGATTTTGAGATCCATGTAAAAGGCACAAACACTTCTAAAACTATTGGATGTACCCAAGCTCCCGTGAAATTGTGAGTTTGCAATCATGGTAATGTGTCTCACACATGTAACATTTGCGTTTGAAAAAGTTACATATAAACCCTATACATATGTAAAAAGAAACATTCTCACGCCCATGAATGGCAAAAAATGAAAAAAAAAATTACGGGTTCTCATGGACCGGGCTGGGCAGGCTAGGCCGAGGAATGTCCAAAATGGCCCGACTTCTAAACTAGAAGCCTACGCCTGGCCTAAGCTTGAGTCAGGCCTAAAGTTGCTAGCGTGAGCCTAGCCCGCATGGAAATAATGAAGCCGAGCCTGACCCAAGTTAGACTTTTAGAACAAAAAAATGAGATTCTTACCATGTCCTAGGGCAGCTCAACTAGTCTAATCATGTTATCATTTGTGAGTGGTCAGACCCTCTCTCCCATTCCTACTCTCTCTCTCTCTTATAATTATATGTATATTTGGGCCGAGCGGGGATTCCAGCTCTCAACCATTGAGTCCAAATAAAAAAAAATTGAGCACGACCCATCTATTATAACCTAAGCGCCATGCTTGACCTAATGAGCACCCTTACAAAAAAAAAAAAAAAAAAAAAACCTTTCATTTTAAAAGAAAAGTTAAAAAAGCTCTCTCACCTTCTGATTTGACCAAACCTTTAGTTTTGTTCTATCTTGTATTAACCATTAACTTTACTTCACAAGTAAAGTAAATTTACCAAACAAGCAATATATTTTGTATTTGTTGTGATTTAATAATATTGCATTTAAACGTTAATTATACATGCTCATCCATCATAGTGTGGACCTAAGCCCTGACCCTCGACTGGATCAAGAAGTTAACAAAGAAAAAAAAGGGTTTGCCAGTGTCAATGCAAGATTTCCTCCACTTAGAGAGGAGGAAAAGTTGCAAATGGATTTTACTGCCTCTAAGAGCAGTGGTAAAGCTGCATTAGTACCCAGACACCATGTCCACAAAATGCAACTTTTCCTCCGATTATGGAGGAGGAAAAGTTGCAAAAGTGAATTTACCACCAACAAAAGCAGTGGTAGTGCCCAAACAAACCTTAAAACTAGCCGGGCCCAAAAATGAAAATATGGTATTGAGATTTAAATATTTGAAGAAATATCTTAAGAGAGGCAAATCTAAAAGAACTAATATATTATTATCAATTTTTCATCATTAATATTTATCAAAACAAATGGTTGTCCACTGAATGAGGAATCCTCATATTTTTCCCTAATAAAACTTGGCCCCACAATGACATTGACTATTTGATTAAAAATATTATCAACATAGTCTCATGCTTATTCATTAATCACATTTCCTATCAAATGGGCAAACTTATGAGGGGACTTTCTCTTCTCGAGGTAAAATTTATTGATGAGTAACCCATACAGTGGGAGGGCACTTATTTTGAATTTTTTTTATTTCAATCGGAGCTAATTATTTTTGTTGTCCTACTATGGAAGTTCCCTCTGCCTTCAAGTCAAGCATGTTGTAGGCTACATTAAGCAACTTTTATATTTTGAACTAACACTAATTATGGCAATCTTCTCTGGGAAAAGCTGAAGATATTGGTTCATTTTTTTCCATTTGTTAGTTATTAAGGTGATTCCACAGATGGTCCATGGAAGTCAGCGTGTTTGGATTTAAAAAAAAAAAAAAAAAGAGCATGTGTGGACCCAGCATGAACTAACCTATTCATTAATCTAGATGTAAACTGGAACATAATATAGAAGTAAAATAGGTTGACCCAAAACCTGAATTATCAAATCAGGTTTGGGTTGGGTTACTTCGTCAGGTGCAATGACTGACCATCGAAGGTTGCAGGTATAGTTGAATATGGGAGAAGTTAGAAATGGTATTGAGAAAAGATTATAACTAATCCTAAGATTAAGGGAGGAGATTTGTTTGGATCGAAATTTTGAGGGAGGAGATTTGTTTGGGATGAGTATAGTGGCCCACATCAAAGCCTAGGCTGTGTATTTTTTTTCTTGTGTATTTTCTCGAAAGGAGAGCTCACAACGTTGTGGCGTGGGGCCCTTTCTAATCAACCTCCCTATTGCTTTAATATATATAATGAAACAAAAAATAGTTACATTTCTTCTTCTAATCCATATCCATTGAGCTACCATCTAATAATCAGAAAGGGAAAACAATCACAGTAGCAAACTTTGGCAGTTGACACAGGCCTTAATGTTCCCTATAACATTAATTGAAAGAATCAAAATACAAGGCATTCCTTTGAGTAGACTATAGCTATGTGAACTGCAAATATAGGATGCAGCTCATTCACCAGGTAACCAAAGTATCTGCGGCATAGTGATCAAACATGAGGATTAATTAGTGAAAAGGAGAGATGAGATAATGGGTGGCCCCATTTGCCCTTTTTTTTCCATCCATATAGCCTATAAGGCATACGATGGCGCATGGAGAATATCTATGGCCCCATTCAAAATACTTTAGATCTTATAACATATTAGGAAGTGGACCTAATATCACTGTTGTAGGATATGATATATCATTGGCGGAACCAAGGAGGGGTTGGCAGTAGCCATGGCCCCTCCAAAAGTCCTAAAAACCCCTATAGGTTTTATGAAATAATTTTTCATTTTTATCCATTTGGCCCCACAGAAATTTTAAAAGAAACCCTGTATATTTTAAAAACTACATGCATTTTTTTATACATGGCACTCCCAAGAACTTGATGAGAAAGAAAAATGTCATATTTTTCTCCCTTAATGTTTAGTTCTTTATACTTATTTGATGCCTAAATGTACTCATTATTCTTGTATTTTTATTTAGGTGCAAATGGAGGCATTAAGTGCAAAACGAAGCTAATTGGGCGATTCTGGACAGTTTGGACATCGCTTCGTAATCTGGGTATAACTCTCTCATCCGAGCTCCAATTGAGGTGATTCAAGATGCTATGGAACGCCAAGAAAAAGATCTACAACTTTCATGTTTTAAGTTTTGAGAGATACTGGCTGCATCAAGGTCGAAATCAGGCTTGAAGTTACTGCTCGTACTAGATGCTAAATGGATGAAAAATCAAGCAGAATGGCATTATGGTAAATTTGAAGAAATCAGGAGTTCGTCGAAATATATCCAATATTGGGCTCATATTGTGAAGAACGAAAAATGGTGCAACTTTAATTCTTGGGTCGAGTCCAACAGAAGCCCAAGTGAGAAGATATGGTCAAAAAGAAGATTTTGACTAAGTTAGAATTTAATTAATTATTTTATTCCATCTCCAATCCCACACCACTTCTCATTCTTTCAAAACTCACGGGTGCATTCTCCAATGTAGTTTTTCTATTCTATCTTTCATCTTTCATCCTCTCCTACTTTATCTCTCCCTCATTCCTTTTCTCTCCATTACATGGGCCCAACTACCTATTTTTTCTCTCCTAACTCTACCCTACTTCACATCTATAAATACCACACATTCTCTACCCTAGAGAGGCATCATCTTATTCTCTCCATCCACGTATTCTCTCTCTCTCTCTCTTTCTTCTTTCTCTTTCTTCTTTTCTTTTATTAGTTTTGCAAGTTTCTTTTATGGCCCTGCGTGGCTAATTTTCTGTAATTGGTCAAAGGAGACTGAAGCCTCGGAATAAATACTGTGAGATCTAATTTATTTTCATTGTTCAATTTATGCTTTGAATATGGGTTGTTCTTCTATGTTTAATTTGTTATCATGATTGTTTCGTTTAATTGCTAGGATGCATACTAGTATATTTTTCGAAACAATCATGATAACAAATTAAACATAGAAGAACAACCCATATTCAAAGCATAAATTGAACAATGAAAATAAATTAGATCTCACAGTATTTATTCCGAGGCTTCAGTCTCCTTTGACCAATTACAGAAAATTAGCCACGCAGGGCCATAAAAGAAACTTGCAAAACTAATAAAAGAAAAGAAGAAAGAGAAAGAAGAAAGAGAGAGAGAGAGAGAATACGTGGATGGAGAGAATAAGATGATGCCTCTCTAGGGTAGAGAATGTGTGGTATTTATAGATGTGAAGTAGGGTAGAGTTAGGAGAGAAAAAATAGGTAGTTGGGCCCATGTAATGGAGAGAAAAGGAATGAGGGAGAGATAAAGTAGGAGAGGATGAAAGATGAAAGATAGAATAGAAAAACTACATTGGAGAATGCACCCGTGAGTTTTGAAAGAATGAGAAGTGGTGTGGGATTGGAGATGGAATAAAATAATTAATTAAATTCTAACTTAGTCAAAATCTTCTTTTTGACCATATCTTCTCACTTGGGCTTCTGTTGGACTCGACCCAAGAATTAAAGTTGCACCATTTTTCGTTCTTCACAATATGAGCCCAATATTGGATATATTTCGACGAACTCCTGATTTCTTCAAATTTACCATAATGCCATTCTGCTTGATTTTTCATCCATTTAGCATCTAGTACGAGCAGTAACTTCAAGCCTGATTTCGACCTTGATGCAGCCAGTATCTCTCAAAACTTAAAACATGAAAGTTGTAGATCTTTTTCTTGGCGTTCCATAGCATCTTGAATCACCTCAATTGGAGCTCGGATGAGAGAGTTATACCCAGATTACGAAGCGATGTCCAAACTGTCCAGAATCGCCCAATTAGCTTCGTTTTGCACTTAATGCCTCCATTTGCACCTAAATAAAAATACAAGAATAATGAGTACATTTAGGCATCAAATAAGTATAAAGAACTAAACATTAAGGGAGAAAAATATGACATTTTTCTTTCTCATCAAATTCCCCCACACTTAACTTTTGTTCGTCCTCGGGCAAAACTCAAATTTACTTTAAAAAAAAATACTAAGGTTGCGACACCATCAACAAAGAACAACCGAGCTCTTCAAAACTCATAACATATCATGAAGAAACATTCTTAAACATCTTACCATTACTTAGTAATCAATTTCACTCGAAGATGGAATAGACTAAATACGTAGACCTTCACAGAAATAAACACTCGACTCTCATATGTTTGAAGGGTATGTGTTTCACTCAAATTCATTTCAATGGAAATGATCTACCATAGGCTTACATATCTTCTCATTCTCCACCACTGGAATCACATGCATATCATGAATCATAAGGACTTTTCAAGGGTTGTAACGGGGTTTAGGATCAAGGTAGGAAATATTTGGGAATGTAGCTCAAAATCCATCGAAACTAGTGGAGCAAAGATGAATCAACTCAAGCTCGAACATATAAGACATGTAAAATCAATCACTCCATTCAGCAGCTTCTTCAATTTAGCTTCAAAGCATTTAAACCATGTAAAACTCTTGTATTGAAAAAGAGATTGTTCAAAAGGAACACTTTTCGTTTTGTAGGAGAGAATGATCCTTCGCAACAACTTCCATCTTTTTATTTATCACTTATAAACATACTCCTTCTTGGAACTTTAGGAGGCTTTATGAACATGGATAGTTTGTAGCAATTCCCTCCATCACTTCATAAACTCTTTTTTTCTCTTTTTTTTTTTTCTGTTTTTTTTTTTTTTTTTTTTTTTTTTTTTTTTTTTTTTTTTGAACAAAGAAAATATCAACAATGGAACTCATGAATTGAGAATGAAAACATGTTCCATTTCACCAGTCATAGCCATACCACATACCCTAACACCCCCACACTTATTTCTTGCACACCCATACATATCATAATGATGAACAATGCTCCACTAGTTCTACGGCTTGGGTAAAGGCATTGTTTTTTCGGGTTTAAATCATGTAACGTGGGTTCACAATAAACGGGGAAAAATAAAGCTCAAACGGGGTTC